>PVIU01021198.1:0-32159 GCA_004026605.1 Ondatra zibethicus | reverse complement strand
CTGTGGTGGTTAAATTAGACCACCTGATTAAGTTTTCATTACTAGAATATCAATGGAGATCCATGTAATAGTCCAGACTGCAAGAAAATAGGTTATCTTCTAAGTTAAAAAATAAAGTTAGACTCAGGTACTGTGTATGCTCCGGAAATCATGCCGGGGTGTAAGTATAGAGCCTGGAGCTGTGCTGTTCATGTTGTAACAAAAGGTAAATGCAACAATGGAAATTGGGACAGAGAGGAAAGCATGTTGCCGGCTACAGCATGGAGAACATGCCTTAATCCTGGACTGGCTACCTGGGCCTCATGCTTCATAAGAAATATAAAATGAGAAATTCTTAATCCACTGTGGTAATTTCTTTACGTATGGAAAAAGCAAAATTAATCTTTAATATCTCAAAATCCCCCCAAAAAATCTAAAATTAAATTCTTGGTCTCTTCTAAGAAGTCTCAGTAAATGACATCATTGTTAATCATTATGATAAAAAATATCAATTCATCTTTTTCATTTCTTGCTCTATATCTGGTCCATTGACCCAGACTGCTGGATTCTATCTTGGGAACAAAGTCCCAACAACACCTCTTTCTAGGAGCTCGACTATCGTCATCCTAGACAGGTTACCAGGAACTCTCACATGGTCTATTTCAGGGGCTACTTATAGATTCCTCCTCTAGTTTGCATCCTACCCTCTATTCACCAACCATAGGATTCCTTTTGCTGATCACTTGCCTATTTGTACTTACGGCCGTTGTCTAGACTCTGCCTTTTTTTGTGCTGCATTTGCTGGGCTACCTTACCTTAACCCAGGTGAGTTCAGCTAGGTGAGGCAGAGATTGTCTATGCGGTGGAGCAGGAAGGAAGAAGACTGTAAGGTTGGTGGTTTCTTCAGGATTTATCTCTGTCAAACACCATATATTCTCCATGACTCCAGTTAATACCAGACAGACCTCTCATCTGTGGCAGACTGATCACAAGCCCAGCATCTATAAGGTGACCACCACACCTGGGTCGCGGCAATGCCACCATTTTCTTCAGTCTGTCCTACTATTTGGGCTGAGGTCCAGTCCTGTGTACATTTCTAATGTTCTCTTACCTGAACTATGGGTTCTGTATGTTAAATTGGTTCTGCTTGAAATACCATAGAATTCCATCCAAACTTGATTGATGCCCTCCCTGCAGAGGCTAACCAGCCTTTACTCTCCCACTCATTGTTTATCTCAGGTCAGTGCCTTTTTCCCTTGGGACCCCTATCAATATCTGATAGAATTCTTACTATTGCTTTGCTTACCTGCTGATTTTTCCACTGATATGCATGGTAGCTCACAGTCTGTTCTGACTTCTACTACATTCCCATCTGCAGTGGGCTGGGCCCAACTGCAGATGTCCATATAGATACATCAGTGTTTTCTGACTCATTTAGGACACTGACAAGCAGTCTATGTTTCAGGCACTCCATGGCAAATAGGGCGAGCTTTTCTCGTAAGTAAGTGATTGCTTTCCCATAGAAGGGAGTAGTGGCCAGATGGACTGGCTTTTCTTGTGCCTTGAGGCATTTTCGTGACCAGGTTTTTGATTCGCAGCAGTTAGAATCATGAGTAAAAATAATCACTTGCATTGAAAAATGGATACTCACTGAAGAGGGGACACCAGCGTTATCTACAAAGAGTTAGAATCTATAAGGCGTTATAGTGGAGCACTCACCTGATGTGGAGAGGGATCTTGGGTACCTTCTTAGAGACCTTGAATCTATCTATATCTCCATAGACATCTGTGAAGTACACTCCAGCCACACTTATCACCTGGTTCCCAGGGAAACTGGACAGCACTTTGTCATGGCCATGTTGACTGGCCCAATTCCAGGCCTGCCCTCCAATGAGCAAGCCCCCACCAAAATTCACAAACTGGACCAGCTTCTCAGTCAAACTGTCATTGTAGGCATCAGTGCAGTAAACACCCAGGGCCTCTCCAGGCTCAGACTGAACCAGTGCCTCTAGACCAGAGTCACCTAGGATGTTTACTAGTGATGCCAAGGAGGAATGCACTGTGATGGGAGCCCCTGGGGAGGGGCAGAGCCAGCTCACTATATTGAGAAGAAATGGAGCGAATTGAGCATGCAGCAGGTAGCCCTCATTGGATATGACCACCAGGCTGGCTTGCCCATAGGAAGAGGCAGCCATGAGTACCTGGTCATTCACCATCACTGGGAGGGCAGCCTCCCCAATAAGGAGGAGTTCACTAAGAATGGGTTCTTTAGGAATATCCCAGCTGGTCACTCCATTCATGAGGATCTCAAAAGCAGCATCAAATTTGTTGCCATGCTTCTTTCAGATGTGACAGAGTAAGCAGAGACTAAGATTGGTCAAAATAGATAAAGGAACCAGTTAAAAAATTAAAAGTCAAGCAACTAAATGAATTCAGTCTGCAAATTATTGTGACCCTGCTTTCATGTGCGATCATTCCTTATCATGGGACCTTTGGGGGAATGATTAGGATTAGATTAATTTTTAGGATAAACTTCCCATTATTGAGTCTTAATACCTTTAAGGTAAGAGGGAAAGAGAATACACACAAAACATACACACACACACACACACACAGAGAGAGAGAGAGAGAGAGAGAGAGAGAGAGAGAGAGAGAGAAATCATCTGTGTGTTCCTTGTCTTTTGTCCTGTACACCTAGACATGAAGAAGGCCATTATAAGCTATGAGTTTTGGCCCTTTGTTCTTGCATCTCCAGAACTATATGCCAATTGACAACTAACCTTTGTCCAGTAGCCAGCTCTAATATTTTGTTACAGCAGATATAAACAGAATAATTCATTCAGCATGTCTGACCTGGCAGCTCCATAGCAGCTCTCTCTACCTGCCTCCTTTCTCCCAGCATTCAGTTCTCTTTTCCCCACCTATCTAAGTTCTGCCCTATCAAAAGGCCAAGGCAGTTTCTTTATTCAACCAATTAAATCAACACAAATACAGAAGGACCTCCTACACCATTTCCCCTTTTCTGTTTAAACAAAAAAGAAAGTCTTTCATTTTAACATAGTAAAATTACATTTAACAAAACAGTTATCAAGCAAGAACTACAGTTACCATATTTATATATACTTTATCTTTTATCATAACTAAGGAAAAGTATAATTACAACTATCCATTTTTCAACTCCATCAAAGATTCCAGAATGATATAATATTTCCTAAGTAAACGAGAAGTAAGCTTCCAAAATTCTAGAAGTGACAGAGACATCTCGCTTCCTGGACAGTTACCCAAAGTTATTTTGTATCATTGGGACATCCATCTTCAGCCTACAGGCCCATAGTATCCAGCAGACATTTTCATAAAGCAGGAAATTTCAGACAGTTCCGTCACTTTCTTTTGTATCCTGCAGAATGTCTCACAGACTCTTTCATGAATCAGGAACCCCAAAGGATCATCTCACCTTTAGGGAAGTTCAGCAGTCCTCTCTCTGTGGGTTCTTCCTGTCCAGTTTATGCAACAGTCCAGGCAAGAGCAGTTTCTTGCCTAAATGGCTTACAAACTCCATAAAGAGCTTCTTTGATGCCCATTTTTCTCTTGAAGTAGATTGGTGCTGCCAGGAGCAGACGTGTCTCATTGTCATGAAAAGTCCTAAGTTATTAAAACATTAAATGCCATATTTTGTCGTATTTGAAAGATATGAAGAATACCTGTCTAACTGAAATATATCTTTATATATCTAGAAAATCTAACTAACATGACTATAAGCTTGATTATTAAAGATGATTATCTATCAACAACCTATATTTCCTAATTATACATTACATTTTTAAATGAACTACACAATCACAATACAATCAAAATCAGAAATACATATACATATAACAAAATTGAACTTAAATTTATATCACTAAAGCAAAATCCATACCAATGCAAATTATCCATATCTATATCATATCCCCCTTTAAATGTAAAAGAACATTTGTAAACAATATTTGGGAATATGGGCAGTTATTTCTCTCCAAACTGCTTCATGCTGAATGGGGGTGCTGTTAATCAGGTCTTTCATGGTGGAGCCTGTGTGCCAGGTTCATCTCAGTCACCAGTTGAGTTGAGTAATTTTCTGAAGGTGTTCATAGTGACCTTTCAGGAGGGTATGGTCTATCATACCCTATTGGTCAGAAGGAATACACAGGGTCTCATCCTCTGTGAAAACAAAAGAAGAACCTCTTTTCCAAAGCATCATATCCTTAGACCCAAATTTTGAAGTCAAGATACCTTTATAATATACATGCTGGATTAACTTAGCCCATACAATGAAATGTCTCTTTGTACTTAGGTCATTCACAGTCAAAAAATTTAAAGAAAACACAATAATTCATATAATCCAGACATTATGTGAATTTTCCATTTTTACGTGGCTTGTTTTTTACTTCCTTTACTCTATGATTATTTGTACTCTGTCTCTTTAAAGACTTTACCCCTTTTTTTAAGGCATTAACTTTATTTCATGACTTTTTATATTCTTTTTCTTCTCTCTCCCAAGCAAGCCTACATACTTTATCTAACAATATGATCCATTTAGAGGTCTTTTACGTCCGAATCTGTCCTATTGCATTGTCTTTAATTCTCTATTGTCTTGAAGAGCTTTTAAAATGCTAAGCAGCTTGGTTGCAGCTGCTCTGGATGTTGGCTCCACCTCTCTCCAATTTCAAAATGGTAACGTACCATTTCTGCTAGCTCTGGGGCCGCCAGGTAGGAGCCACACTCAGCATTTTAATCTGAGAATGAGCATGCAGTACATAAACTCTTTTTATCTGAGTTACAGCCAAATCTGCCATGCAGAGCTGTGTGCAGCCTGGAAACATCTCTCTGTATGGCAGTTGGAATCTGCCATGCTCTCCCGCCTGCCTAAGCCTGATTCTGCCATCCATCCAGGTGGGGAGTGCAGAACCATTGGCATGGTCTCAGAGTAATTTCTTCCTGATCCTGAGTGGGCATACAAACATCCAGTCCCATAAAAGCTATTGAAATGCTTCATAGCTAGAGTTCGTGCTGGCGGCTCAGCCCGGGAAGCCCCATTTTAAAACCACACAGTTTTTTTTTTTTTCCTCACTACAGCTGAATCAGGAAAATCTTTCTTAAAGCAGTTGTGGCAAGCTGCCAGCAAACGACAAGGAGCTGTGCTAAACTCTGTATTGTTTTTGAAACTCTCTCAGATTTTACATGGAGTCAACAATGTTGAGGCACCAATCTGTAGTAATGAGGAGGGAGCGGGCCGCATTCCCTGTGCCCGGCTAGCTTAACCCCCAAAATGCCATGCAGAAATTGTATTAATTAAATTACTGCCTGGCCCATTACCTCTAGCCTCTTATTGGCTAACTCTCACATCTTGATTCAACCCATTTCTAATAATCTGTGTAGCATCATGAGGTTGTGGCTTACCGGAAAAGATTCAGCATGTCTGACCTGGCAGCTCCATAACAGCTCTCTCTGTCTGCCTCTTTCTCCCAGCATTTAGTTCTCGTTTCCCCGCCTATCTAAGTTCTGCCCTATCAAAAGGCCAAGGCAGTTTCTTTATTCAACCAATTAAAGCAACACAAATACAGAAGGACCTCCTACACCATTCTAAGCCTAATACAAAACTATATACAGTAAGAACAACTATCAAGCATAACAATTAGAATTACAACTAGCATAAACAATATCAAGCAAGAAACATATACTAAATGTTTCAATAATTATCCTATTTTAAGGAGTCCAAGTCCTGTATTATGTAGCACGAGGGCCTGCTTGGGGTTTATGTCCTGCCCAGTCCCCCAGCCATTTACTCCCAGAGAAAAATCATACAAGAGTCTGCATTAGGTTATAAACTGATTGGCCCATTAGCTCAGGCCTCCCATTAGCTCCTGTAGCTTATATTAATCCATTATCCCTATCTATGTTAGCCACATGGCTCAGTACCTTTCTCAGTGGGGCAGGTCACATCCTGCTTCTTCGGTGGTCTAAGCAGGAGTCCTGAGAGAGCTTCCTGCTTCCCAGAATTCTCCTATTCTCCTTGCTCCACCTCTACTTCCTGTTTGGTTGTCCCACCCTTACCTTCTGGCTAATGGCCAATCAGCATTTATTTAAATCATGATTGACAGAATCCAGACAATTATCCTGCACTATTATTAGAAATGGCTTGGTCAAGTCATGAGAGAAAAGTAACTATGACTATCTAGTCTTAAAACCCCATCAAAGACCTGAGAAAGGAAATAATGCTACTTGAGTAGACAGGAAGCACAATCAAGCAACTTCTAAAATGTGCAATAAATGACTGAAGCAACTGGCTACCTGGGCAATCACTCAAAGTCTTATTTTAACATTGTAGCAACCAACTTTGGCTAAGGCTTGAAGTAACTGACTGACCATTTTCAGAGACAGAAAAATATTCAAAACTGTCTTACCCTGTGTTGGCAAGGCTCGGCAATCTTTTTTCTTGTATCCTGATTTTCCTGTATGAACACCATGCATTTTGTCAGTGGTTGAGACATGGACAGTTCCTTGCTCAAAGACCAGTTTTGCCAAGAAGAAAGCAAGTTCCAAGTAGAGTTTCTTTGGTGCTCAACATTCTCTCTGAAATAGATTTGTGTTGCCTGGAGCAATTGTCTCATGTCAACAGAACCTTAATTTATTAAAATGGTATATTTTATATCAGTCTCTTGAAGAGGCTAATTTAGATGCCAAGATTCTGGAGTAATGACAGTCACATACACACCTGTGTCTAGTAATCCCTCAATTACAATGTATTTATACACACTCTTCACTTTGGTTATTGATCATTTATAGAAGTCTTTCAGAATATACATTTTCTATTAGAATTTTTGAATCATCTTCCACATCCAGAACATTATGGGTTTTTACAGCAGGCAATGGATTTTTTAAATTTTCCATGTGAGGCATGTTCTCCACAGTGTCTAAGACTGACTGGGCCACGTTTGACTTGGGGGCCTGCAAGATGCCCCACAAGGAGTTCCCCAATGGTATCAAGTTGCCCTGTCTTTTGTTGATATACATTCATTGGTCCAATGTCAGCCTTTGCCATATCTTCTACATAATACAGAAAATTGAGACCTTCTATTTTTGTCATTCCCAGAAGAGACATTATTCCTAAGAATGCCTTGTCTACAATCCCTTCTTAGATGTGCGAGTCTACCACACTTAAAACATTTGGCATTTTGATGTCTTTTCAAACTTTGAAAATTGTTTTTCCTACCCAAGACTCAATTTTATAGCTAAATGTCTCAACATTCATTGCATGCAGGATCTACTCATTCATTGGCACTGGTCTAACCTTTAAAGGCCCAAGTATCTTTTTGCATTCTAAGTTGGCATTTTCAAAACCCAGGGATTCAAGAAGTACTCGTCCAACTTCTGGGTCTGTTACTCCTATTTATATAGCCTTAGTTAATCTTTATAAAAAGTCACTAAAGGGTTTTCTTTGGCCCTGCTTAGTTAGCCCTAATATATGATTAAATTCATTTTCCTAGTTCTTGAATCCTGTAAGGGCTTGCACTTATGGCTGCTGTGTGGCATAGGGATAAGATGTGTTCATTGTAAAGAGCTTGATCCTGTGGGTCAGCATAAGTGCCTTCACCAAGAATTTGATCTTGGGAAGCCTCAAATCCTTTTGCTTTTCCCTGCTTTTCTAAAATTTTTTTTGGCTCTTTTCACTAGTACCATTTCCACAGCAGTTTTGGCACATTTTCCAGGACCACTGAAAATAATTGAAGCCAATCATGTGGGGTAGCCTTATTGCTGGAAGCCCAAGTTTTTACCATCTCCCTAACAAATGGTGAATGTAAGCCATTAGATACTACTGCTTGCTTAATTTCCTTAAGATTGTTAACACATACCTATAAATTTTCATTACATTCTTTGGATCCTTTTGGGCATTTAAAACTTGGTGCTTTTTCAGAGATGATTACAGAGTAGGAAACTAATACCCTGGGTAAGTCATCTCTAACTCTGACATGTACTGGCAATGTTAAGCCTGTCCTTGTACCTTCTTTCCCTGCTTATCAGCTCCAACAATTTCTTATATCATTTCCAATCTTTTGACTACTGTCTATTGTAAAGCCTGAAACTCTTGGCTTGTATATATTTCTAGTGATCTCATTGCCACACTTAGCCTCTGGTCCTCATTCTGCACATGTTATTCCAAGGTATGAAGTTTTTCTGATAAAAATAGCATCTTATCCTTGGACATTATTTGGATAGCGTGCAGCTTACCTTCCTGGAGATATATCTGCTAACCTATCATAACTTTTTAACAGATTTTGATTTTCAAATTCAATAGTATGAAATCTTTCAGATAATTTCTCAGTACCCTTTGACAAGGATTGAATTTTGTCTGTCAAATTAATGTTACCCTTTTCAGCTAGCTTTTGAGTTTTGATGGTATTAATCCTGTCAGTTAGATGCTCATTCATAGTCTTTAAAGACTATATCATTTCTATAAGTGCCTGATTCTTTGCTCTATTATCAAACCATTTTCTACGGGATACAATATGAAAAACAAAGCTAAGTCTCAATATCCAGTAAATGGATGTATCAGAAAAACCATATAAGCCTTGCAGAATGCTATCTATAGTATAAGTAAAAATATTATTAAATTCTTAAATGGTAATATTGTCTGCAATTGTATAAGTTTCAAATTTATTAATTCACTTATTTCTGTTAGGGGATGCTAGTAAATTGCTGTAGGTGTAATAATCTTTATTGGCCAGCAGGTGTCACGGTTGCAGTTGAGTGGTGGAGAGACACACCCAGCTGTACGAAGAGTCCCATGCTGCTTTGGTTCTGTGAGTTGGTGCCTGGTTAAATACTGACAAATACGCTTTGCTTGAAAATTGAATCAATTCTGCACACAGAAAAGTTTTTTTTTTGATTAGAATATCAAGGAACCCAGAGCTGGCAAGCAGAGAACACAAGCTAGAAGCTGTGCAAGGCAGGAGTAGGGAGGCTTGTGCCAGCCTGGGAAATTGCCAAGTCACCTTTCAGTAGTTCTGCTGCAGTGGGGTTTTGGGAAAAAAAAAAACTGCTTAGTAGATGAAGTCAAGCCAGGCTGGTAGGGTGGGAGACCTCTGGGCAGTGGACCTTTTGGGCCTTTTGAACCTATCCTGGTAGGCATGGAATTGGGATTTGTAATGGCACCAGATGATGATGATGAATGCTATAAAGTAACCCCGCACTACCTCAGAACTGAGCATAGTAAAGGGTTCTTTATTCAGAGGAACACTCACAGATCACAGTCCTTTGCATGAACGGGGAAGAGAAACTGAATCCTGCAGTGGAGAGTGAGCACATGAAAGATTTACAGCTGCATATATAGTATAAGGGACCATGCCCAAGTGTGCTGGTATCATAAAGGCCATGGACTGAAAGAGTTCCCACAGCACATGTTTTCTTTTTTGTAAAAAATTTAAGTGATTTCCCCTTAGCTGTATTTGTTATTTCATTTTAGCAGTATTTTCCAGCAGAAGGCTATTTGGTGGTTCACCTAGTGAGACAACATACCAGTGTTCTGGTTTCCTGATATTAATTGTCCATTTTCTTAACAAGTTACTGACCTTATCACATTCACCAAAAGATGAAGAGGTAGATCTTCTTTACAATTACTAGTATTTACTTTTCAAAAATATGTTAGGGTGACTTCTTTCCTCAAAATGTATTCATCTTGCTAGGAATACAGTTATTTTTCATGCTCTGGATATCATACCGTATATGAAGGTTGGGGTTCTCTCATCCAATACAGCAATCTTGGAATTAGAATATCCCTAATATCAATCCCTTGAACTTAAGATGAACTTTCTCTATGACATCACTAAGCCCTTATTTTTTGGAGATTTTAAACTAGTGTAGGTAGGACAGGATGTTGATCATACCCTAAGTCAGTGGTTTTCAACTTTTGGGTCATGACCTCCTGGGAATTGAATGAACCTTTCACAATGGTCAGCTAAGACCATGGGAAAAGACAGATATTTACATTGTGATTCATAAATAGAAAAATTACAGTCATCTAGTAGCAGCAAAAATAATTTTATGGCTGGTGGTCACAACATGAGGAACTGTATTAAATGTTGTAGCATTAGGGAGGTTGAGAACCACTGACATAAGGTACGTATGCTGATAGGATAGTATTAACTTGCTCTCAGATTCACCATGACCCAAGGTTCTGCCTGCATTAGACCCTACTCAGTTTCTGGACTGCAGAGTCTGGATTCAAGCAGAAAACTATTACTGGATGATAAAGGTCATTCAACCAAGGTACACATACCTTAAGTCACTGGTTCTCAACCTCCCTAATTCTGCTTTATTCCTTTAGAAATCAAGTAAGCATCTAATAAAGAAAAAAAGTCACTCAAAAACAAAAAGAAAAAAATAAAATAAGATAAAAACATGAAAAACAAACAAAAAATAACAAACAAGCAAACAAAAAGCCAAAGAAAAGGCACAAGAAACACAAATAGATGCAGAGACATGTAAATTGGCATGAATAGAAATCCTAAAAAAAAAAAAAATCAGAAACCATAAGAAAGGACCTATAGGGGAAGTGGGGGAAAATGTCATGCAGAGCACTGTGAGACAATAAATAAACAAACAAACCTCCAACAATACTCTTGAGTTCACTTTGTGTTGGGAATATAGTGCTGGGCATGTGACCTGGCCATAAGAATGGTTTGCATCTCCAGGGAGAGTCCCTGGAGAAAAATAATTTTTAATTTGTGAGTATTATCAATTGGAGATAGCTTCTGGATTAGGGATGGGGGCTTGGGACCACTTCTTCTCTCAGCACTGGGGGCTCCTTGGGCCTAAACCTGTGTAGGTTCTGTGCATAGTGCCACAACCTCTGTGAGTTTATATGTGCATTGATCTTGTGGTGGTTAGAAGACCTTTCTTTCTTTGGTGGTTTCTGTCCTCTTCAGCTCTTGCACTCTGCTCCTCTTCTTCCTCAGGGTTCCCTGAGGGGTGAGAATTGATGGAAACATTCAACTTAGGACTGAGACTTCCATGGCTTCTCACTCTCTGCACCTTGTCCAGCTGTGGGTCTCTGTGTTTATTTCTGTCTGTTTCAGGAAGAAACTTCTTTGATGATGGCTGAGCAAAGCAGTGTTCTATGAGTATAGCAGAATGTCATGAGGAGTCATTTTATCGTTATGTTCCCTTAGAAAAATAATAGTATTTGGTTTGCCCCCTAGGTCCCAGGCCTATCTAATTGTGGGTTCTTGGCCACTCAAGCTGTATCAGGAATGTGTTCTAGCAGACTTCAATCCAGTCAGATATTGGTTGATTAGTCTCATGAGATTTGTGGCACATCTTGCATGCAGCTCACCATTGAGATTGAAGAATTTGTAGCTTCTCTTTGGCAGTATGCTGAGTAGCTTCCAGCACTGTGGACATTAGTCAGTAGGTATGAAGGCTCTATGTTAGCACCAGCTCAACTTCTCCATATTCAATGAGTTGTATAGGTGTTGTCTTCAGCAATAGTGCCTTACCATCTGTTTGTGGAGAACAGCCTACAGCCTTAGCATAAGCCTAGGTTGTCTGGAGGTTCCCATGGCCAACAACATGATTTCATGTAACTCATTCCTGGTACGGGAGGCTTTATTTGATGGTGAGAAATGTCCAATTGTGGTTCTGATTTCCTTTTATTAGGCAATTCAATTTAGATCGCCTTCACATATGTATATGTTTTAGGAAGCTTCTACTGTATTAGGTTTCCATACAACCCCTCAAATGGCCATTAGTTTTAGCTGTTCCTCCCTGTAGTTCTTCCCTGTCCTTTCCTTCCCCCTCCCATTTGATTCTCCTGTACTAGCCTCCCCGATCCATCTATTGTATTTCCCTTTCCTAGGGTGATCTAATCATCCCCCTAATCCCTTATTCTGTACCTAACTTCTGTGCTTTTATGGATTATAGACTGCTTATAGAAGACTTAACAGATAGCCTCCACATATAAGTGAATAATACTATATTTGTCTGGTGTAGGAGGTCCTTCTGTCTATATGTTGCTTTCATTGGTTGAATAAAGAAACTGCCTTGGCCTTTTGATAGGGTAGAAATTAGGGAGGTGGAGTAGACAGGACTGAATGCTGGGAAGAAGGAAGACAGGCAGACACCATGAATCTCCTGCCTGAGATGGACATAGGTTAGAATCTTGCTGGTAAGCCACAGTCACGTGGTGATACACAGATTTAATAGAAATGGGTTAATCAAGATGTGAGAGTTAGCCAGTAAGAGGCTAGAGCTAATGGGCTAGGCAAAGATTTAATTAATACAATTTCTGTGTGATTATTTCGGGTGTTAAGCTAGCCAGGCAGACAGGATGAAAAGCAGGCCCTCTCTCCTTCAACATTTGTCCTTTAGGGTCTGGGTTATTTCACTCAGGAATGATTTTTTTTTCTAACTCCATCCATCTATCTGCAAAATTCATGATGTCATTATTTTAACAGCTGAGTAATGTTCATTGTGTACATATACCACATTTTCTTTATCTATTCTTAGTGAGAAACACTGACTGTTTCCAGGCTCTGGCTATTATGAATAGAGCAGCAATAAATAAGATTGAGTCAGTATTTCTGTAGTAGGATGAAGGTTCCTTTGGGTATATGCCAAAGAGTGGTATGGCTGGACCTTGAGGTAGATCAATTCTCAGCTTCCTCAGGAAGCACCACACTGATTTCTGGTGTGGTTGCACAAGTTTGTACACCCATCAAGAATGGACGAGTGTTCCCCTTGACCTACATCCTCACCAGTGTGAGCTGTAATTTGTTTTATTGATCTTGGTTATTCTGTTTTTCATATATTTTATGACAGATCTTCTTGGTTGACAATTTGTCTACTTCTGGAATTAACAAAAATCCAAATGACTGGACATACTTGTGAAGGATTTTTTAAATTAAGTTTATTGACGTGAAAGGACCTACGTGTAATCTGAATCTCAATCCAGATCTATTGAGGTAGGAAGATCTACCTTCAATCTTGACCACACCTTCTGCTGGTAGCCTATATTAAGGACATGGAAGAAGGAAGCCCTTCCTAGCAAGTCCATTTCCTCATTTGTGGTTCTGCCTCTTCCCTGAGACCACTGACTGCATTGGTCCAGAAGGATGGAAGGAGCAGAAGTGGGGAAGAGAGTTAGGACTACTGTGTGTATGACAGAGACATCCCTCTGGAGACAGGCTTTGTTGAATCAGCTCAACTTTATTCCAGGGTATAAGAAATAAATAGAATTGGGAAGCCTGGGAACAAACCCTAATTTTCATTAAGCAGCACACTTCTATCACAAGGCTTCCTATGTGGTAGTAGGGTCCTATAGCAGAGCTCCTAGCACAAGTCTGCTAGCAGGAATCTGTGCCAGGGTTCAAGCTAAAGATAAATCAGGCATCTGATTTAGATACAACTTTCAGATAAGGTCAGTCCTCCAGGCCTATAAACATTCTACCAGGGCAAATAGAGGTGGTGTGGGAGAATTGTTATATTCTGTCAATTATGTTTTAAATAAATGCTGATTGGCCAGTAGCCAGGCAGGAAGTATAGGTGGGACAACCAGACAGGAAATAGAGGTAGGGCAATGAGAACAGGAGTATTCTGGGAAGAAGGAAGCTCCCTCCGCAGTCCTGTCCAGACACTGAAGAAGCAGGATGTGACCTGCCCCGCTGAAAAAGGTACTGAGCCATGTGGCTAATATAGATAAGAATAATGGGTTAATATAAGTTATAAGAGCTAATAAGAAGACTGAGCTAATGGGCCAATCAGTTTATAACTTTTGGAGACCTCTATGTGATTTTCTTTGGGACCTTACCAGCTGTGGAAACTGGGCAGGACAGAAACCCCCAACAAGCAGGCCCTCATGTTACATAGAGGGAAAAAGTTTTGCTGAGGAGGGAGGGAGTTTTCACATTGTCAAACTTTTGGAAAATGCTACCAGGCCCCTAGAGACTGCAATCTAGACCAAGCAGCAGGGCTGTTGCACGGAGTGGCCTGCCTGTTCATCACAGCTGCCCGGCTTGCTTAGCCCCTAAATACCCACAGAAACTGTATTAATTACTGCTTGGCTCAGTAGCTCTAGCCTCTTATTGGCTAACTCTCACATTTTAATTTAACCCATTTCTATTAATCTGTGTATCACCATGAGGTCGTGGCCTATCAGCAAAGGTCCAGTATATCTATCCCCAGAGGTGGATCCATGGCTTCTCCTGACTCTGCTTTCTTCCTCCCAGAATTCAGTTCTGTCTTCTCTGCCTACCTAAGTTCTGCCCTATTAGGCCAAGGCAGTTTCTTTATTCATTAACCAATGAAAACAACACAAAGACAGAATGACATCCTACACCACAGGGCCTTCCAACACTCACTGGCATTAAAATTTCTTTGGGGCTCCAGAATATACTGAAGATCACCTGAGGCATCCATTCTTGTGGACTGAAAGCAACTACCGGATTCTTGAAACTTATGTTCACAGGCAGCCATTGTTGGGTTAGCTGGACTAAGTCCTATAACTCATTCTAACAAATCCTTTTTCTATATATACATACTCATTTCTAAGCTCTGTTACTCTAGAAAAACCCGATTAATACAGTCCCCCTTCTGAGTTGTCATTTGGAAAACATCTTTTTCCCATTCTGTACCTGCTGCTTTGAAAGGACAATGAAGTCAAGCAGTGTTCAGAAATTTGTTGGAAACCATAAAAATATAGAGGTCCCACTGAGAGACGTTTTAAACGGAGCTAGTTCATTTGTCCCTCTGGGTTGGCAGCATGTAGGATCCTTGTATTCAGAGGATGCAGTGTGTTATTTTAAGTGATTGCTGAAGGGCTGCACCTCAGAGTGAGCTCTTTATTCCTCAGGCTGAAGAGCTTCCTTTCTCCATATGTCTGCAGTGCTTCTCACTCAGTTTTGTTCCTTAGACTGGGGCTTGATAGACTTTTCATTTTTACTTCTAATCACCCCCAAAATCCCTTCTTTCTCAATTTACCCCTAACATGTGAAAATGATGTGCTCTTCTTTAATTATCTGTTGGTATATATAGATGTGGCTTTTGATTTCCATGAAGTAAACCTCTTAACTCCATTCCAAGGGATCCAATAACATCTTCTGTTCTCTGCAGGCACCTGGCAGCAGCAGAACACTCACACTCACACACACACACACACACACACACACACACACACACACACACACACACAAAGGGAATTGGGAAAGCCATGGTCACAATGAAGCCTGCATTCAGAGGCCAGACATGGGCAATGGTAACTGCACCACTGAAATTTTACACTGGAAGAGTGAAAGTGTTTTTTTTCTGGACAGTGATAGATAGGATGGTCCTTCGACGCCTGTGCAGGAACAGGAATCGGCACTTCACTTCTGATCTTCCCTGCAATTGTAGCTTGTTTAGTGTGCTAGTGTAGGGGATACCCACAGCCAACCTGCTTTGTGACAGGCTCGTATCTGACAGGGGAGTGGGGTAGCAGGCAGAGCAGTGAATAAGAGAGACATGCTCCCTGCTTTGACAAAGTCTGCATGGAGTGGAAGACATTACCTAGGGGATGATTGTTGTACAAGGAAAAACACAGATTGCATCAAAGCATGAGAACATGGCCAGAGAAAATGATCTTTAGTTTAGGAACTGAATAAAAAGAAAATAGCAGATGAGTAGAAGGAGGGATTGCTGAAAAAGGAGAAGACTTTAAAGGCAACACCATATTAATCCAAGTTAATACACAGAGGTCTCTTCTTTAAATCCATATCAGTTTCATGTAAATTAGGAAAGACTTCTCTGTTGCTCTAAGTGATTAGACAATCCCACCATGATCCTGTAATGTGGGTCCCAAGATAGTGCATCTTTCCTTACATGGCAAGGTTTTACTAAATGCAACACTAAACCATACGGATTATTTTTTACTGATATTTAAATAACAGATAAAATATAAATTGAAATTATTTGTATTTCTAAAAGATTATAGGCCATTTATGTTTGCTTTCTGAATAAAGATACTTGAATAACTAATGGAAAATTGTTCCCTTTCTTATGATAAATATAAAATCATGTATGAATTATAATTCTTCATCTTTTAAAAAATAATTCCCAGTAGGACATGTGCTTTGTTGGTTTGTTCATTTTCATTCTACCATAGAGGAAGCCTAGAATCCAGAAGAGTCTCTACTCTTTTACCAAGTACAAGCAGATAGATGCAAGAAAGATACAGAAGCAATGAACAGTCTAGAGATAAGAAAGATAATCCTCATAAGTGACATGGTTATCATTGCTAGAAGAGAGAGATGATAATCAAGTCAGGAAATACATGCAGTGCTCAAATCAAGGAAAACTTCATCCACTTATTTTATTATATATAAAGATAGAAAAAAAAGTTGGGTAGGTAGGTAGGTGGAGAGGACCTGGGAGAAGCTTGATGTGGGATGTCCTTCTGTATAGCTGTTTCTTTTATTGATTGATGAATAAAACTGATTCAGGCAATGGCTTAGCAGAGTATAGCCAAGCAGGAAATCCAAACAGAGATATATAGAGAGAGTAGGTGGATTCAGAAAGATGCCATGTAGCTACCAAAGGATAAGGATGCCAGAAGCTTACTGGTACACCACAGCCTCTTGATGACACACATATAATAGCAATGGGTTAATTTATGATGTGAGAACTAGCTAGGAATATGCCTAAACTATTGACCAAACAATGTTGTAATTACTATAGTTTCTGTGTGATTATTTGAGTCTGGGTAGCCAGGAAATAAATGAGTTGTCTCTGATTACATAAGTTGGAGGAGGGGAAAGAATGCAATCAAAATATGTGAAAATTTTGAATAAAATATATTGTATGCTAAATTTTAATAAAAATAACCAGGGTAGTATACAACAGAAGTGTTGGAGGAGGCTGCTTGTTGGTTCCTGGCTGCTCAGCCCAGAAATAATCACACAGAAACTGTATTAATTAAATCACTGCTTGGCCCATTAGCTCTAGTTTCTTATTGGCTAACTCTTACATATTAATTTAACCCATTTCTACTAATCTGTGTATCACCACATGGCTGGGGCTTACCTGGTAAAGTTCCCAGCATCTATCTCTGGGGCTCCATGGCTTCTCCGTGAGTCCACCTTTTTTCTTCCAGCATTCAGCCTAGCTTTTCCTGCCTAGTTCTGTTCTGCCCTTGCCATAGGCTCAAAGCAGTTCTTTATTCATTAACCAATAAAACTAACACATAAACAGAAGGACTTCCACACCACAGAAGTAAAGTATTAAATAAATAATAAAGAATTTAAAACAAATGTGGTCCATTCCAGTCCTTCTGTCCCCATCCCTACTTTCTTTCAGACCTACTTTTTCTAAGAGAATATTTCAAACCTTTTACAAAAATTATTTCTAGGGACTGAATGATGGCTCAGCAGTTAGGATTAATTAAGTTAACTGGCTACATTTCCAGAGGTCCCAGGTTTAATTACCAGCACTAACATGGCAGCTCACAACTGTCTGTAATCCAGCTACAAGTGCTCTAACACCCTCACACATTCTCACATAATACCAGTGCTTGCAAAATAAAAATAAATGAATCATTAAAATTTATTTCTAATGCTATGAGTAATATGCTTACATTATGAAATTCCTAAATCATAATACAAGCTTGTTACGAAATTTCTAAACAAACAAACAAACAAAAAGAACAACCACCCTCAACCATCTCTTGGTCTAAATACAATAATTAGAACTTTGTGCAATCTAATTAAGTTTTTCCCCAGTAGCAAAAGCAATGCCTTTTCAAATCTATGCACTAAAAGTCTGTGATTTGCACTTCATCAGCTTGACCTGGACCACCTTCCATTACTTGAACTAGTTGAGGTTAGAAGATATGAATCAGATGGGTCAAGCTTGGATCCTGTGCTCCCTTCTTCTGCAATTAAATCAATCCCTTCTAAACCAGCTTGACTCTTTCTATTGCACACATAGGAGAACTGATAGGGCTTTGACTCCAAGAAAGAAGGTGGCTCATGAAATAGACCCAATCCAAGAACACCAATGTCCTGTACAAGAGGCAACCAAACCAAAGTGTCTAGTTTAAGAGAAATCACAAGAACAAACTCCCATCTAGAAAAGCTGGGTGCATCTAGCTTGTTGTTCTTTTTTATTGAGAATTCCATACCTGCATATCAGGTGCTTTGGTACAAACCACTCACTCCACATTTCTTTCCCACATGCCCCATTCCAGATATCTATTCCCCCACACTCATATGCACATTGATTAAATGAATCAAGTCTACTTACAACTGCCTGTATGTGAGTGGTGTAAGTCATAGGTAGCCACAACTCTGAAGAAAGCTGATTCCCCTCCCAGCTGCCATAGATTGCCACAGCTCTTTAGTTGGAGGTGGGACTTCATGACCCCCACCCTACTCACACTGGGACTTTGTCATAGCTTACTGTTCTTGAGCATTTTCTCCTAATAAGGTTTCTAACCTTAGAAGAATAAAACTGTGATCAGAGAATGGGTTTTTGTGCATCCAAGAGTAATCTGTGGATGCTGCAGCCACAAATTCAAAATCATGAGCATTAAAACAAGAGGTTAAGGCAGCATCTGGTGGCACGAGTGAGAAGAAACCACCACAGGGCTCCAAGTCCTACATAGAGTTGGGGTGTACAAGCTTAGGTTTTGGTTTTGTTCCCTAGGTAACCTGCTAATTCCAGCATTATCCCTTGACTCACCCCTTCCTCAAATCATGATTAAGAATACCACCAGTTTGGGAACTGAAAGACCTTGGTTCAAATTCCTTTCCAAGGCTGGTCCCCCTAAGACAGATAAGCCTATGCTTAGGTTAAAAATATCAGATACCAAAACCATTGAGAGATTCAATCTGATATTTAGTCAAAATGCAATAATGAACATAGGAAAAAATTAGAGATCATTAAACTTTCATCTCTCTTTTGGGCAAATTTTTGTTAAAATTACAAATCTGTTGAGAATAAGCTCCACAGTTTATCATTGTTATGGACATCTGCCAAACCCTGACCCTTCCTCTTCTCGGTTTTGACTGCAGAACTTGTTTAATATCCATGCCATTTTCTCCTGTATGATGTGGTGATGTTAGCTGTATGGGCCTTGAAAATCTGCTGGAATATTATCCATGTAACTAAGAAAATCCTGTACATACTTCCTAGGAAATTGGACTGACTATTCCTTCTGTGTCAGAAAACCTTCGTGTTCATTCATGTAGCAAGTATTCCTTAATGCCTTTCATGTGCAATACAACTGTCAACTATCTAAGGAATGTCAATATCTAAAACTATGGTCCCTGAGTTGAGGATGTGCTGATGGGATGTGAGAAGGGACATTCTTTAGGTTCATTATCACAGAAGATCTGGGCTCTAAGGAGAGCCTGGAATGAAATTGAAAACAACCCAAAATACATTTCAAAGACAAATGATTGAGAAAAATAATTAAGGCGGTGAGAATCTCAAGCCAGAACACAGTGGTGAAGCTGGCAGTGTGGTCCTTCCTCATCCCACCCCACCACTGCCCCTTCTGCTCCACTTCCCTTACTTCTCCACACTCATGTACACCTTCATGGGGTGATCCTGCCAGGAAGGCAGGTGGGCCAGGCTATCAGCCATTTCCTTCTGGACAGGCCAGCCCCAGGCTTCAAAGAAGGGGACCAGATTTTTCTGCACGGTTTCAGAGAATTTCTTCACCCATAAGTTCATCTTGCTCTCATTGTCATTGGGGAGGTCAGAGAGGGTTTGGTATTCAGCAAAGAGCTGGATGAATGGCTCCCACCCAAAGGTCTCCTGGAGCTGGAAAGAGAAAGAAAGGGAGGAATATGGTGTTGAGTTTTCAAATGTGAGTGCTGCCCGTGTGCATGGTCGTAGGTATATCTCGCCATCAGGGGCTGCTTCCATCACCTTCAAACCTGTTGTTTGTCCCACCTCCAGTCCTGTGTTTCCATTTAAATGCTACCTTATTGGATCACAGCAGCTCTTGACAGTCAAACTCTATCCCACAATCTAGGACAGATGCTCTCTAGAACCCTAATGGATAAAGAGCCACTCAATAAAAGATAGTTACCATTATTAGCTTTATCTTTAAATGTATTATCCAGATCTTAAGATTTTTCCCCAATCTGACTGAGTTGGGTTACTCATTGACTGTTACCATATCTCATCTAGTCTTCAAAATCAGTGAAGGGAAACATTAGACTGTAGCAGTCTATGAAGACTTGCTGTTAAGTCCCAACTATAAGTTCTTGATCTGTTGTTTAAATCTGGTGCTTTTGAACAAGTTGACTAAATTCTCAACTTAAGGTTTATGAACCTCTGTGACAAGTGAGCTCTATAAGTCTTCTGCACAGGGTTGTAGTAGATAGTGCAAAAGGTCTGCATGGCCAGAAGCTTGGATGACTGCCCAGGAAAAGTGGAAGCATGTTTTTTTGGGAGGGGGAAGGAATAGATGCTTACACACAGGAAAAGGACGAATTTTATGACATCATTGTTCTCCTATTGCTTGGTCATCATTTATTCAAAAAATGCTTCTGCTTCTAGTGTGGTAATCAAAGTTAGTAGATATATTTCCTATAATACCAACTTGTGGATATGTCTACAGGTAGACATATCAAGTAGATATGTCTCTGCTGTTACAGAGGCTGGTAACAGTTACTCAACACTATAGGTAAGGAAAACAAATTATAACCAAACTATGGCTATTATGGAAGAGTTATTAGGAGATGAAGGGCAAAGCCAGTGAGAAAAAAGTCTGGAATATGACCCAGGGCCTTCCCTTTACGTCAAAGATCAGGACAGTATTGAAAAAAGTGCCATGTAATTTCTCAAAATACTTTCCATTACCATGTATATTCCAAAATCCTGGGTCTGGAGTTGGGAGAGGTGTCACTTTTATCATACAAGTATAAGAGCTGAGAGGTGCTATCAATGATCCACATCAAGGGATGGTGGTTCCAGGTTTTGGGGGTCATGTAGGAATTGGAGAACTCTTAGGAAGCAGGATACTACATAAATGAGAATTCTGTCAGCATCTGTGCTCAGTACCTGCAGATATGTCTCCAGCGCTGTCCAGACATTCCAGTTACCCAGGGGTGTGCCCTTCTGAAGATGGTCTCTGATCCTTTTCTCTCGTTCTTCAGGTTTCAATGCAGGGTGGGCCTGAGTCCTGGGAATGCCCAGGACTGTCTCGTGCACATAGACTGACCAGAGATTGCAGGTGGCCTCGGTGGTGTGGGGAGGGAACTCCCAGCCATGGCGCTGCTGATTGTGACCCAGCTCATGGATGGGTCCCCACAGGCCCTTACTTCTCATGTCTGCCAAACTGATGAGCTCCTGCACAGACTCCAGATGGCACATGATGGGGTACCCTGAATGCATCCAGCCTGAGGAAGCAAAGAGAAAGATGGAACATGAAAGCACAGTCTGCCTCCATTTTCTCCTTCTACTGTTGAGCTTTTCCTTCACAATTCTGCTTGTATCCAGTGATTTCAGAATATCTGCGCTGTTTGATTTTTCTACAGCAATTGACACCTTCCCAGATTCAACCAATTAAGGTTTGTCCTCATCCTCACTCTGACTCTGAAGGGTGGGAAGACACTTTACAGTACTGTCCTTGATGGAATTTAATGCTTTGTTTTCAAGATCTCCCTTTGCCTGTGACGCTATGACATGATGCCCTATGTCCAGACTAGAGAAGCTCGGGTAATGTCAGTTTTCCCACAAATCAGCATTGTTAACCAGATTTACATGTCATAATAGAGATAGTTTCATAGATAAAAATTTAGCTTCCCTATGTGGGGATCAGGACTCTGAACTGATGCCCTACATTTATGTATCATCTCTGCAAAGTCCTTGGTACCCATATCTACCTCAGACTGCTTTATGCACCTCCCCTCCATTTTCAGTTATGACTTATGTCTGAAGAAAGTAGTCCATGTTGAACATTCTTTTTGAAAACATCTTGACAGCCACTGGAGGCCTCCCAGCACTGAGTTTCTGGTCATAATTACTGACTTAGGAAATTGCATCTTGTAAGATGGCAATGATTGACCTTTTATTTGTAAACATCTTTCATTCCCATCATGGTCCATGCTTTTATGTCTTTCCCCCTTTCAGTTTAATAACAAAATTATGCTTTACAACGCTTGGGAACTACAAGAAAGGTAAAATAGTAACAAAATAGTGTTTGCTTACTGGGAGCACTCCCCTGGAGCACTCACCAGCTGAGATCTGCACATCAGCAACGATTCTCTCAGGTCTTTGGAAAGGGAAGGGCTGGGCTGCCAGCCTGGCCACAGCCTGCATCATCTCATCCCAGAGCTGCAGCAAAGGCTCCGGGTCCTCCAGAGTCTTGAGGTTTTCAGTTGGTAATGTCAGGATGATGTTGTCTGTAGCCAGTTCTCCCCAGGGGCCCACGTTATCCTGGGTACAGCTCTTCCACTCCTCCAACGATGTCTTTCCTGGAAGTACATAGATGGAACCTCCCACCCATTTCTCATTAACTGGAGAGACAGAGACAGAGAAAAATAGAGAGAGAGAGACATAGAGATGGAGACAGAGACAGAGGGAGGGGGTGAGGGAGACACAGAGGAATGGAATTCCAGAATGTCCTGCTATCATGCTGGTTCATAGGCTGTAGGTGAAGGACAAACTATTAGATTCCTCTCTTTTGGACCAAAAATCTCCATCAAAAAGGGTGATTCTACCTCTTGCCTGCGGACTCATGATGAATACTGCTGTCTTTCCCCGCCTCTGTTGTTCCTTGTTATTCTCCCTCTTCAATCACAACCTCCTAATCACCAAGACACCTGCAGTAAATCTTCCCTCAATGTCCAGTCCACTCACCTAGCTTGTAGTATGGGGCCGGCACTGTTTTCTTGATGGTAACAGAGACAGGGCCTAGCTGACAGTCCTTGGGCACAACGACGTACAGGAGACCACCCCAGAGGCAGGAGACTGACCTTTGGGTTCTGTCCATACAACACTGGTAAGTTACCACAGGGGCTCGAGACAGCTTCCTGGCCTCACTTAGGTCATCAGTGTGACAGCCAATCTGCACCTGCACAGACAGTTGCACCACATGAAGGGAACTGGAGCACCCAAGAAGCGTGTAGTGTTTCGTTAGGGGCATAGGGAGGGTGGACCTCACATGTGAAATCCCAGCTTCCCCTTTCCGTGATGTTTGCAATCTGTGAAACTCTAGCACTCCAAAGTCTTCCAGACTTCAACTTAAGTTTAAGGTTTTCTTGGGGGTGTGAGACAGTCCAACAGTGAATTGCTCTTTGATGCACATTGGGCATAGCTGATGAGGGACTCATGGAGTCGCTCTACTAGGCAGAATCCTGGACTCTTACATTGAACTTAAAATACAAGGTGGCTCAGTTGTTTTACATGAGGCAGGGCATCCCAGTCAATCCATTGTGAGCAGATACTAGTCCTTTCACATGCGACAGAATTTAGCCAGGAAGCAGAAAACTCATCAGCTCTCCAGCTCTCCTTTTCCCAACGCATCGCTAAGTGCTCTGTGGGGTTTCTTCTTTGCCCTGTCAGACTGAAGCAGATAAATCTGGTATATCAGAATGCCAAAATAAGAGCCCCTAACTGTAGTAGGAAACGAGGCTCAGAACTGAGAGGCAGAAGAATTTAACTTCTGCATAAGTTCATTTCTCCTCATGATACAGGTAATGGGATTAATCACATCCTGTAGGAGTCAAGGTGAAGGGGACAAACTCAGGCCTCTGCACTCAGGAAAAATGGTCAGTACTGGTATGTAAAATCACTCTTCCTTATCCCTCTAAGGAGGTAAAATTGTCACACTTGGAAATCAGGCTTAGGAATGACCTTGCATGATTAATAGCTTGCAGTTTCTGCTGTTCCATCTATAAAAGGGGCAGAAGAACCCTCTCCTGGAGTCCTTCTGGTTGAAGTAGGGGAGATATAAACAACTCTGTGGTGTGGGAGAGTCTTGGCTATGTTTGGGGCTGTACTGATTCCAAGTGTCTAGCCTTACCTTCAGGCCAGCAGAGGCAGCAGCTTCAGAGAGAGAGACCTCTGCACTTTGTCCTTCCAGAAGGTAGAGCCCAGTGCTCATCCAGGCTTCACAATTACCTGACAATTCACAGAGAAGGCTGAGTTCTCTGTTCCTACGTGGACGGACTCTACCTGAAGCCTCCCACAGATGCAGCTTTTCTTCCATGACCATCAAGTCATCCATCCACACTTCCTGTACCCTTTCCTCCTTGGCCTTAATTAAGCACCATCCCAGCTTCCATTGTATTGGAAGTATCTAGCAAAGCAGGGAGCTATCCATTTTGAGAATCAGAACCTCCCAGGTTCTGCAAAGTCAGCCAAACCCACCTTCTCCCAGGCCAAGAATACTGCCAGCATTCTCTGCCCACTCTATACCTGGGTTGGTTCCATTGATCTCCACAGTGATGGGGTGCTCTGAGGGGCAGAGTTTGGAGGAGCAGGTCTGAGTGCCAAGTCCCTGGGCTAGCTGGGAACAATCAGTCCCAGAATGTGCCAGCTGTGTGGCCAGATGGAGCATAGCAGCCTCACAGGAGTGACTAGAAACTGGATTTTTCTTGCTCACAGCTGGAAGGCCTGCCTTTCTAAGCATCTTCCTCAGGAGCCGGTGCAGAGATATATAAGCAGGAACGCCCTGTGCAGGAATCTGGAGGAAGCCTGCAGCATCTACTCCCAACCTTGCCAAATACTTCTTTTCCAAGTTCCCACCCTCCTGGTTCAACACAGCCTGGAACTTAGAGAGAGCCCTTCGAAAGTGGTAGCTCCTTATCTCTGTAGAAAGGACCGGGAAAGAGCCTGGGCTGAGGGTACGAGGCAGGATGCTGAGTCCAAAGGTGTTGAGGATGACATTTCCAGGGAAACCAGCCAAAGCAGAACTGCCTGCGTTTTGGGAAGCCCACCACCAGGACTGGCCACCAATGAGCAACCCCCCACCCTCAGCAACAAACTCCTGTATTTTCTTGGCCTCTTGCTCACTATAAGCCCCACAGCAGTAGACACACATGTCATTGGTCAAATGGGACTCCAGACTGCAATTCAAGCCATGATCCAATAATAGGGAATGCAGATTCTTTAGACTTTTGTTCACCCCAATATTGTCCTTTTGGTCTCTGGCCAACCAACGTACAGCATTGAATAAAAAGGGCTCCATCTTAGGAACACAGAGCATGGCCTCATGGGCAGCCAATACCACACGACCACGGCCATAGTGGGCAGCTGCTAGGAAGCAGCCAAGGGAGGTATTGAGCCCCAGAGGGAAGGCCAGAGACCCATGTACCAACAGCTGTGAGGGGACACCTCCAGTCTTGATGTCCAACTCAGAGATGCCATCCAGAAGCTGCTCCTGGTCATGCTCAATCTCCTCCCAACACCTGGGAAGAAAGTGAGAGACATGAAGAGGCTGTATTCAGCTAATAAGCCACTCACTCTACCCCACCAAGTAGAGGAAGATGACATGGTTCACAATCTTTGTTTCTTACTAATAGTATTTGGAGATTTAATAATGTATGTCTCATCTACATAGTGCATTTTTTAATCATCTCACAATCACATATCATTCATATTTGCTATTCCTTAGCAACACACTGAACACCAGTTCTTCTCATAATTGAGGTTATCATAAATTTGAAGACAGAGGTAGTGGTCTTATTCATATACATTAAAATGCACATTCTCCAAATAAACCCCTCCAAGAATTCTTGACTTTAGTTGGCCAAGTGAATATTCTAGCTCAGATTTCATGTGTCTCAAACATTATCAAAGCATATAAACAATTCTGGAAAACCCAGCATATTGGAGAAAGACAACACTCATGCTATGCTTCCCCTGGAGTAAGTCTTCAGGCAGATATAAGATTGTAGACACATCAGTCTCCACAGGTTTGCTCAGAAACAGGAACATGTTATAAGTAAAACTGTTTTTTATTTCTCCTTAATTTATATAGCCATGTATCGTTTAGGAACTTTTACTTAGGGCAGGTGAGATGCTTCAGAGGGTAAAGGCACTTGTCACCAAGCTTGATGACCTGAGTTCAACCCCTGGAAGGATTTCCATCTCCTGAAAGTTCTCTGACCATGGCATGCACACCCACGCATCTCCACACACATGCACATCAGACTCATACACACACACATATATGTACATCTCTCACACACACACTCACTCATTAAATAAGTAAGTGCAAAAATATTAAAAATTCTTACTTTACTCTGACAGGAGTATTTACTATCTTTTACTGAGAAGTGGTTAACATTAAACATATATTTTTAAAAGGTTTTGTATTTCAAAATTTAAAAAATAATTTCTAGATACATTAAGAATGAAACAATAGGAGATGGATAAATAAATCATGTTAACACTATATAGTAAGCAGGTAATTATATGGTATTGGGAAGGCTGAATGGAATGTAAAAATTAGACCCTCAAGACACTAAGCTAAGTTTAAAATATGCCAAACTTCAAAATTAATAAATCTAGACATTAAAACAAAGTCTGTCTCATATTTGTCAAAATGTCTTCTGGGATCATCCTATTAGAATTACAGGTCATTTAAATCATTTTATACAATTTTATCTTTTCAACTTGCAAAACAGTGTACTTTTAAATAAAAGTCAAAAACTTTTAAAAGTAAAATTAGTTAAGCTCATTTAAGCAATAGAACACTACTGAAAGGAAGTCTATCCTGTGCCATGTTCCTCCTTAATTCCCTGTCAGCACAGAGCAAAGCAAACATGGTGTCTCATTTCATCATCTCATATTCAAACGGACACAGCAAGTGTCATGTGGGCTCAGGGTTCAGTTTTGTTTTTTTCCCCTTTTAGAGGCTCAAGCCTTACTCTGAGTTGTCCTGACACTGAGCCACAAGAATCAGCAGTGAGACCGCCACCCTCAGTGACACCCACCATCTCCTGACAGGCTCCTGGAACTCTGAGCTGCTGGTGGAGAGCTTTCGGAGGAGTGGCCGTTACAGCTACCTGAAGGTTTGCAGTCTGTGCTGGCACACAGCTGCTATGATCCAGGGAGCGGGTCACTCAGTGTTTTGATAGTCAAAGTGTGATCATTGTATTTTGGCAAAATAACTAGATAGCTGTCGTAAGTCACACTTTTGGGGCGATTTCTGTCACAGTTCAGCCATGATGGGTTCATATATTCTAGGGTAGGGGCATGTGGGTTAGAAATGTTTGGTAGGAGGAACAGAGACATGGAAGAAACAGAGAAACAGGATAGTACCAGGAGGGGAACTCAGTGTATACTGTATACTGAATTTGCCTGTGTTTAATTTTCATATGCTTTTATATCCCAATACAAAAGGGGGCGGGGAGAAGGCAAAAGACTGCTTTAACATCTCACAAAGGACAACCAGAACAGTTACTTGCTTCAATACTTGACACATCAAGACATTATTTCCTGATGGTTTGGGCAGGATATGTAGTGAATACATTCTAGACCAAGTATCCTGTGGGGAGCTACTCCCTATGTCAAATTTCTTGTTTTAAAATGAAGGAGCAGGAATAGGCTTGAAAGAGTAAAGTAAGCTCAAACTCTCTGACCTTTAGTCAAGGTGCAACAGTCTCACATCTGTGGTAAAAAGAACTCACTAATGAGTTAATATATAACTAATGAGTTAATATAGTGTCTGATATACGGTAAGCCACTAACATGCTAGTGATTGTTTAACGCATATGAATACACTAAGAAGATCTGATTATTAGGGACTCTGTACCTGATAAACAAGGAATACAATAATGGTCATTTTTATGGTCTGAATTTCACCCCACCCTAAATCCATATGTTGAAGTGCAGACTACAGCACCTCAGAATGTAACCTGGAGTGAAAAATAGCATCATAACTAGGTAAGGACCAAACCTTATTCAAGTAGGGCGTCTCAATATGGTTGGTGTCCTTATAAAGAATGGAGACCAGAACACTGAACAACAAGAAGAATACCAAGTGTCAGTGATGTCCGTAAGATGATGCCTCTAGATGTCAAAGGACAGGCCAGTAAAGATGGCCTTCAAAATACATGAATCAGAGAAAGGCACTGTACAGCCTTTCCCACATAGTCAGGAGGGATTCACCTACAAATATTTTCATCTCAGGTAATACCTTCAAAACCTACAAGATTGTCAATTTCTACTGCTTTAGAAATGTGCCCTTTATTACAACAGCTCTAACAAAGTCATTTAATACAGTCCTTGGCTATATACAGCGTGTACCTTAGCCATCCACAGCATCGCTAGCAAAACCTTCCATGTCCACCTGCTTATGTGCTATTTCCCGGTCACAGTTTTAAATTTCGCATTGCCATTTGTTGTGAATCTTTTTACAGGACCTTGATCCAGTCGTGTCACACAAATTCCTACCTGGCAATGGTCAATGTTTATGGATTATGTGAAATACAAAACTGTGAAAGAAGAACCAAGCTGCTTACAACCTGAGGTCCTTGGACAAGTATCTTTCTGCTCCACAAGACTGTGGTGAGGGTGAAGCACTACAAACAGGTAGTCTGCTGCTCTTGGAGCCAGGAGGAAAGAAGCGTTGTAGATTTATGGCCCTACCCTTCCCTTAGGCAGATGAAGCTGGGTGGGTGATGCAGAAAAGAATCTCCTTGCCTTCAGGACCTTTCAGCAATGATTTTCAGTTAAGGAACCTGTCAGGTTTGGGGAGGGAGGTGCTTTGGCCAAGACTTCTCAACAGGGAACTTTACGGAAACCTCAACAGCAAGGCTGTAAGAAGTAGTAGAGCAGAAACTAAGCTAGGGATCTTTTCAGAGTTCAGAGTTTAAAGGTGTAGTCATCCCTTTTTCATTGTTTACTGAAACTTAGTCTTGTACTGTCTTCCATAATGCAAAGTTCTCTGCAGAGATAACATTGGAGGCACGGATCACCCTTTCTCCCGTGATAGCTTTGCCTTATATGTTTTTCATTAATTTATATAGTTTACAAATATTGTTGAGCTCTGCTTTTTCACACATGGGGCACTTAGGATTGAGGGACTAGGATTTAGTTTCCCTAATAGGCAGAGAGTTAGGACAGGAGTCATAGCAAGATAATAAGGATACTGAAATTCCAAGACGGCTGGTTTCTTCCTCACTCTCCTAACCAGAGACAAAAGTCTCTGTTTTAGAAAAAGGCCTGGTGGCTTTTGCTCCCATCAGTAGGGGCCCCGCCAAGGGACTGACTCAACAAGTTCATGTCTGATTGCAATGGTAAAAGTGGCACAGATCCTTAAGGGGTGGCAGCAAGCAGTGAGTGGGAGACCACGAAAAGGAGAAGGGGGAAGGGGAGAATGGTGAA
Organism: Ondatra zibethicus; assembly: GCA_004026605.1. NCBI lineage: Eukaryota > Metazoa > Chordata > Mammalia > Rodentia > Cricetidae > Ondatra > Ondatra zibethicus. Next base: position 2,828 of record PVIU01021198.1, on the reverse strand, counting down.
GAGCAGAGAAAGGCAGAGAGAGAGGGGTGGGTGAGATCAGGAGGGAGACAGAAAAGAGAGAGCTAAGGCTGAAAGCTGAAGGAAGATCTGACTGGGGCGGGGTGTGGGGCTTGTCTCTTAAAGGGACAGGACAGACCATTACACTGATGTGGAGCTGTGGAAGATCTGCTATTCTGTCTTTCTTCAAACTTACCAAGCACAAGCTAGGGAAGGAAGATCCTTCAAAGATTAAAAAAAAAAAAAAAAAAAAAAAAACACAAAAAAAACCCACCCCAGACCTCCAGGAGAGGCCTTCCTGCTCTGATTTGTGAAGGGTCTTTCTTGCTGTGTATTTCTGTGAATATTTGGCCTTTTCACCCCTTATAAAAGCCTCATTTTACCAGCTGAATCTGTCTGCTGCAATTTGCTGTGTTTTGAGATTTTCCTAGAAAATTTTCCTGCCTTTTAATTTTTAACTGACAGGGAAAACAAAACCAATCAAGACCCCAAGGTGGTGACAGAATGAAACATTGGACAGGACAGATGACATTCAGACCTTGTCCAAGCTGTACATTCTGGTAGACTAGAAACATTAGCAAGTAGTGGCCAGGTGGCTACCGTGGAGACAGTGCTAGGCGATGTGCCCAGGAGTTGGGAAGTATGGTAAAGTGGAACTCCAAGACAGTTCTGGTTTAATAGGGCTGGGAGAGGGCTCTGTCCTCAGGGTGTTCATGTCAAGTTTGTATAAGGAGGATCTGCATCTTAAGAGCTAAAAAGATGCATGATAGAGAAAGCAACTTGAAAGTCAAGTGTTGACATATATTGTTTAGATTTTTTTAATAACCAGATTTCCAAATACCTTGATACCTTAAATTTTTTAATAAAACAGACATTTTACGTTGCATGTTATTGTGTTTGACTTGATAGAGAAAGCCAAACTATTTTAAAGATGTGACGTGATCATGAAATGATTATAGGGTTCCTTTCCTTCTCCCTCAAAGGACAAAACTATAAAGTTCTGCACATTCAACAAAAGAAATTAATTAAGTTTTTATGAAAAATTTTGACATTATATTGTGACTAAAAATTCTCATTAAGGAGATTTTTTTAAACATCAAATTATTTTTAAACAGAACACAAAGTAGGAGTGTGTAATGACAACAATTGGTCGCACAGTGACTAAAGATGCATGTAAGTAAATACTTTGTGAGAAACATTAATGAAAATTTCAAACACTCAACTACTTTAGTGTGGCATTGCTCTTTTTTTCAGTTGTTTTTTTTTAATTATGAAAAGTAGCAGTGTGAAGAATTACTTTCATAGAAATTGTCTGTGTTAAGGTCTAAATACCCTTGCCAAGAATGAAGTGTAGAATTTAACAGGCATTTAGCAAACCGACATATGAACGAAGTAAGAGTTACAGTATACTGAAGAGACGGAATAACAAGAAAATCCATTTGGGGTTGTTCCTTTCCTAACTTTTGGCACTCAAACACATGGCATCAATTAGTCAATTGCATGAATGGTGCTTAATGAGGTCAGCTAACTTGCTCATGGGCACAAGGCCAAGAAAAGTGAAAAACTGGGGTTCAGATCAAAGCCTCTCTGATGCAAACACCATGACTTTGGTTAAGTCTTTCTTGGCTATCTCAGAAATACTACTAAGTAAACAGTTACATAGTAACACATCTACAAATGTATCCTTTATATTAAAGAATAACAGTATGGAAGCCCAGAATGAAACACTAAAATTCTACTAACATTATTTGATACTTATGAAATGAACTAAAATATAACTTACACCTAAAGTTGCTTGCTAAGGGGAATTTACTTTTCCTAGGACAACAAAAAATGGAGTAAGATCTACTGACTGCTGATGATTATGACTTATACCTATGAAAATCACTTTTCAAAGTTTTGTTTTCGCTCTAAAATTATAAAAATAACACCTAATGTCATTTTTATTTCTGAAAGTGTTTGTTAATACATTAGAATTTAATTGGTAAAGATTAGTGAGTATTTTAATGTTTTGTATCTTCCATGGACATATGTAAAATGTAGGTTTATGTAAAATATATAGATTTTATATTAACAGAAATTATAACGTATTTTTAGATTATTTGGCAACTTGCATTTTCTGCATATCAGTGCTGCCAAATATCACTTTGAACTGTCCTAAACAGATTATAACTTTCGATTCATATCCTTATTAGCCAAAGGGTAAAAGTTTAAGTTAGACGGAAAGAGTCAATTCTAGTGGTCTATCACAAACCATGATAACAATTATAATACTGCTGTGTACTTCAAAATTGCTAAGAGGAAATTGTAAATGTCCTCACTACAAGCAGTGATAAATATGTGAGGCAATGGATATGTGAGGTAAATCCAATTCTTTTGACTTAAGCATCCCATATTTATATAATACATGTATATACATCATGGCTTCATAATGTACTCCAGATATACATACACATAATTTTTTAAAAAGAAATTTTAAAAAGAAATCTCAACATAAATTCTTTTAGCCAGCTTTTGGCCATCATGACTAAATCCCTGGAGAAAATAGCTTAAAAGAGAAAAGTTCATTTCAGCTCTTGGTTAGCCCAGGCCAGTTGGCTCCCTTGTTTTGGGGCTATGCTGAGGCAGCACATCCAAGCTGGAAAAACACCTTGGAGCAACCCTGCTCATCTCAGGATGCCTGAAAGCCGAAAGTACAACAGAGAGAAAGAAAAAGGCAGTGAGCAAGTTATGCCCTTCCAGGGAATGCCTTCAGTGTTCCAGTGGCCCATGTTCTAGTTTCTATCACTCCCCAGTAAGGCCATCAAATTATGACTCCATCAGTTGATTAA
>PVIU01021197.1:0-32202 GCA_004026605.1 Ondatra zibethicus | reverse complement strand
GGAGAGCTGACCGAAGCCACCCCAGGGTACAGGTGGCAGGTAGTCCCCAATGCCAGTTCTCCATCTGGATTTTGGTCAAAGGAAGGGCGACCTTTCAGGTATGTTGCAGATAAAGTGGGAATCCATATCAAAAATCTATCAACTAACTTGGGCAAGCTAGGACACAGGGACCGAGGCAGTGATATTTCTAGGGGATCATTTGTCACACGAGCCAGTAACAACTGGGGTGTTTGACAGTGTTCTCAACCAGTGTTGGTCATTCTGGTGATCATAAGACCTTTTGTAGCTATACAGTCAAATACACATATTTCCAGTAGCTCTAAATCTGCTTTGGAGATAAATGGTCTTCTCAGTCAAGCCTCCACATCGTCCTGTGCTGTGTCCATGACCTCCTGAGAATTATGAAAGTGCAACGGGATTTGTGGATGTGTAGAGGCTGACAAACTGAGACCATGCACGTGTGATTGCTTTTTCTAGACTCATCAGAATAATCATATGGTTTAAGAGTCAGTTTTTTTCTTGTCATTTCCATAATGAGCAAAGCACAAGGACTGCTGTATGTTGGCTCAGTGACCCAGGCCTTGTTTGCTCTCACCCGACTCTCTATTCCCCTGTGTTCCAGAGCACGGCTCAGTGGGTTCTTTGTGGCCCCAGAGACAAACAATTACACATTCTGGATCCAGGCTGATAGCCCAGCTTCCTTGCATTTCAGTTGCTCAGAGGAGCCAAGGACTAAGGTACTCACCCTCCTCTGGATTGCCTTTCCTTTGTTCACAGCCCTTTGCCCTTGAAAGAAGAAAGGATCGGAGAGAAAGATTTTCTGTTCTATAGTTGTAAAATACCACTGAAGAGCAATTGGAGGACTATAATGGTATTGTAAGCCTAGCATTATGCTACTTACTTATTATTTTTATCTCTGTGAAAAACGCACAGTTCCACTCTCTAGATGAGAAAATTGAGGCGTTGAAGGATTGTATGGCCTGTTTGAGACCACTTAAATAATAAGAGAAGTACCCACAAATCAAAATCTGATTGGTTTGACTCTCAAACTCAACCTGTGCCTTTTCCACTATGTTTGGGTTAGCATCATGTAGGAAGCTTCTTTTACCAGCCTTGTACTGTTGCCAGAGGTTTCTGTGCCACCCAGTCCCATAGCCGTTCAGTCCCAAAGAAACACACAGAGGCTTATGTTAATTATAAACTGGTTGGCCTATTAGCTCAGTCTTCTTATTAACTCTTATAACTTACATTAACCCATAATTCTTGTCTGTGTTAACCACGTGGCTTGGTACCTTTTATCAGTGAGGCCTTCTCATCTTGCTTCTTCTATGTCTGGATGGAGACTGCAGATTGAGCCTTTTCTCTTCCCAGAATTCTCCTGTTCTGGTTGTTCTGCCTATACTTCCTGCCTGGCTACTGGCTAATTAGCAATACAAGTGACAAGTCTTTACAGGATACAAGACCATTGTCCCACAGCATTGTACTTTTAGAAATCAGCCAAAATCCACTTGTGCCTTTGGCAAAGATTCATGATGTTCTTAGTATGCTCTCTGAAATGAATTTGCTTGCTGGAGAAAGATACAGGTTTTGACGAGCTGGTGCCATTCTAGGTATTTCATGGGTTTAATGTTATCTTTCCACAGCATCACACAGACATAGGGTGTGAGGGCAGAGGCTGTTCCTAAATACATAGCCACACGGTCCGTGTCGGTAGCTTTTGAAATGCTTGTTATCTGAGAACAAAGATGCATGGAAGATTTACAGTGCTGAATGTGACTGGTTTATTCGGGCACAGGTAGAAGTGGCCTCTGTTGGAGTTGGCACTGCTGATTGGTTCGACTCTTGGGAGCAGAATGGGAGTGAAGGAAACTGGCAACAGAAGACAACTAAGCTAGAACTACAGGGTGGAGCCAAGTACTACTTTGAAGCAGAGCAGCTTGGGATAGCCCCCAGCAGGGGGATGAGAATTGGGGTCCAGATCCACAACACCTGGCTTAATCCTGATGTGGTCAACACCTACCTTCTGGAGAAACACCAGATCCGAGCCCGAGCCCAGAGACTTCCCGAAATACAGGTCTGTGTGTCATAAAAATAAGCCATGGGTAGAGAGGAGTCTTTCTCAGTAGAAGGACAGCTGGCTGAGAGTAAGGAAGTCTGAGATGCATTTACAGATATAGGATAAAGGATCATAAATATTAAAATTATTTTCTTGTTTTTATTTTTAAACATTATTATTTGTTTACGTGTATATATTGCTGATTTATTTCTGAAATGTTTAAATTCTTGGTAAATATTTAAAATTTTTTAGATTTATTTTATGTGTGATTATCTCGCCTGAATATATGTCTGTTTACCATGTGTGTGCTTGGTGACTGTGTAGGACAGAAGAGGGTGTGGGTTTCCCTAGAACTGGAGACTGGAGTTACAGACAGTTGTGACCCACTACATGGGTGCTTGGGATTGAACTCAGGTCCTCTGAATGAGTAGCCAGTGCTTAGCTTTCCAGTCTCAGGTCTTTTCTTTGTTGATAACTTATTCCTCCAACTACAGATAAGGTCATTTACAAACACACACGTGTGTGCGCATACACACACACACACACACACACACACACACACACACACACACACTCCACCATAGCTTTTTGACCCATTCTGAGCTTCTTTACCCATGTGTTGTGTTTATATGTCTAATCTGTCAAGATGTGCTCCATGTCTTTGTTGAGAAGCTTCCACATACCTTCCATTGTTCACTTTTTCTGTGCAGAGGCAATCAATGTGGACCCCACTTTCTACAGCTTCTAGTTTAATAGTAACACGGACATAAAGAACCATTGAGAAAAGTAGAACAGTGCAAGTGAGTCATGAGTCCCATCTCAGGACAAAAGCATAATGTGCCCAGACGAGGACATCTGCTGGGAGCGGAGTAGACATGGAATGAGCCCCCGTGAGAGAGTGGCATGCCATGTGCTGGCTTCTGCCTCTCAGACCACTCCGTTGAGGCAGCATTTGGTGAGAAGGTCCAAAAATGAGATGTGCCGTGGCCACCTTTACATCACATACTCTTGAAAGTGTGGTGTGCAGTGGCCACCTTTGCATTGTGTACTCTCAGAAAAGCAACACAAATAAATAGGGAACCCGTCATTCATGACATTCTAAAAAAAAAGTTTCATTTGATGGTGACACTGTTTTCTAGAGGTTTCTAGATCATGTATATTTAGGAATAGGAAACTAATAAAATGGAAACGGCATGTGGAGGGGCTGTGCTCTGTTCCTAGACAGACCCTTTGACTCCGGTCTCTGTACATGAGTGAATTTTGTCTTTTAACTTTTCAGATGTTGAATGTGTCAGCTACAGGAAGCTTTTTTCTTACTTGGGACAATGTGTCTAGCCAGCCAATTCCTGCCAATGCTACAACCCAACAGGTGAGAGTCTCCTTCCAATAACAAAGGTGAGCATGGGAGTTTAAGGCCTGACGTTTGAAAGACTGCCCTTTTATTCATTTTAATAGATCCAAACCACCATTGAGGAGCTGCTTGCGGTAAAATGCCATCTGGAACCCATTTCAGCTCACATTCTGCTCCGACTTGGATTTGAACAAGGTGTCTCCTGTGTTGACCAGCTCTGGTCCTCTCATCTGTCACTGTCTTCCTCTTCTTTCTTAAAACAGGACCAATCCCTGTTTCCTGACCTGAGTGTTAGAGTCAGATAGAAGCAGGACCGACCCTGGGTCGGGATGGAGCAGCCTCTAGAGTAGCCGTGCATGCGGGAGGAGATGGTTGGGATGCATGCCAGCCGAAGCAGTCTTTCGGGTAGTTCAGTGGAGAGAAACACTGTCCAGAGAGTTTCTTCTAAACAGAGAGAAGAAACAGAGTAGACATGGCAGTGGTAACTTTAAAACAAATCTTGTTTAGTTCAAAATCAAAATTCCTATCAATGGTTTTTGTGTGTGTGCTGATGGAGATCAAACCCCAAGGCATTGCAGACGGTTCCATAGGAACTCTTCAGTCGAGCCATACTAACGTCCTTTCACTTAAAGAAAAAAATTTTGAGACAAGTTCTCACTAATTTGTTCAGATCAGCCTTGAATTTGTGATCCTCCTGTCCCTGATTCCTGAGTAGCTAGGACTGCAAGCATCTACCACCACTTTTTGCTCATACAGAAGAATTAGTATAAAATAATGTAGGCAAGAAATTCTTTTTTCTTCTTCTTTTATTTATTCTTTTGTTTCTGCATCCCAGCAAAATTTTTCTCTCCTTCCCTCTTCCCAATTCCTCACCCCATTACCCCTCTATTCCCCACCCCAACCACTCCTCCTCCAATGTTTCTCTTCAGATATAGGCTGGCCTTCCATGGATATCAGCCAGCCAAGGCATATCAAATTGAAGAAATCCTTAAACTATGCTAATGTGCTTTATTGCCCTCCCCAGTCAGTGGACAACGCATTCTGAAACTATTCTTAAAGTGAACTAAAGTTTTACTGAGGGGCTAGGGAAGTGGTTAAGAGTATTTACTACTCTTGCACAGGGCTTAGACTCAGTTCCCAGCACCTATTCCAGCTCTAGGCGGTCTGACACGCCCCCTTGATGGACACCCATTGTCTCCCACATGCACACGGTACATTCCATACACCCAAGCACACATACACGTAAAATAAGAAGATAAAGTATTCCTTTTTTCCATTGACCTTCCTTCTCTCTTGCTGTTTACTAGTTTTTCTTATCTTGGCACATAGAGAAAATGGTATAATTATCCCATGTTCTGTAGTAGCCAGAAAGGATTTCTCATAGCTAGAGCCTTCCAATTGGAGGGTACTAGACCTCTGGGCTCTTCCCATTTCTCCATAGGCTGAGAGGCTGATGTCACTGTTTTTTATCTTGTACACATCCTGTCTTGTTTCATGGTAATGCCTATATTCCTATTTATTTGGATTATATACAGGCCTAGAAGGTTCCAGCTCTGATGGGGTCCTCACCAGTTCTACTGAGCCCTTCTGTGGCAGATTCAGCCTTGGTCAACTTCGACACCTTATCCTTTACCCTTCAGCTGATAAAAATGGCTACCAGCTGGATCAGTACCCATATGTGAGTATCTATCCTCATGTTTCTGGGCTTGGCATGTTGGGAGGAGCTGACATTATTTTCTGGATTTGATGCTAAGATGACAGAAACACAAGGAAATGATGTAATTTGCCCGGTGCGTTTTGAGCTGAAGTTTGACATTTCTTAGCAGCTGTGCTAGGACCCTACTTGTTGTAACCTAAGAATGTTACTGTTAGCAAGAAGGCCTATGGACATTTTTATTTATTTAGATATTTTATTTGCTCTTTACTCTTGAGAAATAGTGTACATCTTGCAGACAGACTCTGGTTTTGAACACTGATTCACATCTGTGTGTTCTTAATATTTTACTAAAGTACAACATGTCTTAATTGACTCATCTCTGAAACAGTTAATGTGGTCCAGCTCTCAGGAATAGGGTGAAGGTTAATATGGTAATGTGTTTTACATCAGTGAGGACCACGTTGAGGGTAGTTATTATTATCATTATTGCAATTAATGTAAATAATTAATGAATAAGCTGATATACCTACTCCCCTTTGCATTTACTTAATTTTTAAAGAATTTTATACTTGAGTATTGTATTTCCATAAATTTTACCTAACCCTCTCCCTTCCAACTCTTGTGCTCCCCTACTCCCTCTTAAATTCATATTCTGTTCCTTTAACTATAACACAAAGACACACAGACACACAAACACAGACACACACACACACACACACACACACACACACACACACACACACCCTCTTGAGTCCATTTGGTGTTGCCCATGTGTGTATGTGTTTGGGGCTGACCACGTGGGATTGAATAACCTGTCTGGGGGCTAGTCCCTGAAAAGGATTGATTTTCCCTCTCTCAACAGCCCTTAATTGCCAGTAGTTCTTCACGTAGAGTGGGGCCTCAATGTTTTCTGCATCCATATTGGAATGGGATCTTGGCTTTTAATTGTGCAGGTCATTTTTAGAGACTGTATTGGTAGGCTGTCATGGGTGCAACGTCCTTGTCATGTATAAAAGACACCATCTTGTAGCAGATGTTCTGGTCCTCTGGCTCTTACCATCTTTCTGCCCTTTCTTCCAAATATTGCTTGAGCCTTAGGTGTAGGGGTTGTGTTGTAGATGTATCAACCTGGGCTGGTCACTCCATGGCCAGTGGTTTTCTCTATTTTGCCTAGCCGTGGATTGTTATGGTCTCTGACTGCAGCAGGAAGATATTTCTTTGGTGAGGTGTGAGAGCTATACTTACCTGTGGTATAAGGGCAATTATTTAGAATGCAGTTGAGAATACCACTTTAGGAGAGTTGTCCCAATTCTTGAACACTTATATTTTTTTAAAAATTACTTTATTAGATGTATATGGATATTTTTCTGTAAGTATTTACATATATGTACAGGTAAGGGTGGAAGCCAGAAGAGGGCTTCAGCTTCCCTGGAAGTGGATTTACAGATGGTTGTGAGCCACCATTTGGGTGATGGGAGTTGGACCCAGTTCCTCTGGTAGAGCAGCCAGTGCTCTTAACTGCTAAGCCAATTCTCTGCAGCCTGTCTTGAATACTCTTACATACTTGATTTGGTAGCTTTTCCATTGTCACAAAGAGGTGCAGTTCATCGGTTCTGTAAACCAAAGTGAGTGCTCATGGGCGCTTGTGATAATTTGCTCTTTTTCTAGTTGTAATGGGAGTTGGGTTAACAGGCTCAGGCCAGGACCCCATCCAACTTCCGACCTCTTCTCTATTGCAGGGTCATTCTCAGGGGTACATTGGCCCTTTAGGGGAGAGTTAGAAATGCAGGGAAATATCTTTGCTTGTCATAACAGGAGAATTGTTATTGGCATTTAGTGAGTAGAGCCCAGGGGTGTTGTTGAACATCCCATACTGTATAAGACAGCTCTTTCAACTGTTACCCTGATCCCTCAAAGGCAAGAATGTGGAGGCTGCTAATCCCTCCACAAAAGCATACCCTTGCCAATAACTTTGTATTGGACTGAGTTTAGAACACAAGTACACTGGGGATTAGAGCAGAAGGAGGGCTGGGGCAGGATAAACGACTTGCTGAAGGCCCACAGAGGTCTGGGTTAAAGCAGGGATTTTATAACCCACATACTTTAAAATCCTTATTGCTGAACATAGTGCTAAACTTTGAAAAGGCTCACCATTGAATATGGTTTTCATTTGGCCTCAAAGAAAGCAGCTACTGTGTTATTTCCTGGTTTGGATTAGGGAGTAAAGAATAATGCTCTGTGCTTCCAGATAGACTGAAAGGAAGACAGTACCTAGATTCATGCACAGTGTGCAGCAAGATCTGCAGAGGTAGACTTGGTGTCACACGGTGTCTGAATCGCAGCTTCGGGTAGTGTTGAACTGAAGGGCATATTTGGTATCCACAGCTGTGCACTGCATACAGAAGCCACATAAACAGGACCCTGACGATGACTGTTTCTTTCGTATTTGGCTTCCAAAATGTCACAAAGAATACCACTTGCGACTGGAGTCTCACGGAACCTCACCCTGAGAGGTAGCTATGGTGGGGAGGTATGGGTGGATTCTGCCTGTTGCGGGGTGGATTGCTGTCTAGAGACTGTGACCCACTTGAGATACTGAGTATTTTATTTGGGTCTCAGATTCTAACTTGAGACTTGGAAATTTTTGACCTGACGAAGCAGTTTTGACAAGAGATATGGTTATGGGTATAGAAGGAACCTGACAGGATTCTAGCATCACATTAGGGACAGAACTTTTAAGATATTCTCTGACATAACAGATGAGAACTGAGGCTCAGAGAATCTGCACTTCACTGAAATGCATTCAGCAAGTGGTTCTGTAATAAAGTGAAGGCACCCTAGTCCATTGATTCTGTTCCCCGTCCAGACATTTCTCATTGCTCTGAAGTTATTTTAAAGTTCAATGAGTCAGCAATATAGGAATACCCAGGATGATTAGAGACTGGCGTGTAATGCATCTATTTAAGATGCACAGTTGCATCGTTATTTGAAAGTGCTGCTGATGCCTAGCACCATGAGTGAATGACTGACTTGGGCTATGACTCACCAGTGCTGTAGATGAAAGTAGGCTGACCCCGGGTGTAGGGGGCTGTCTGGTCCCAGTCTTAAGGAGGAGGCTTGGAGACTTTACCCAGAGGCGCCTCCTGTTCTGCTTTGGCAGCTGGCAGTTCACTTGCATTAACCTCTGGGACACATGTGTGCGTCGCTCTGAGGATCTCCCATCTTCGCTGGCAAACACACCACTGCTGGTTCATCAGATTGACATCCTTCCTGTGGCCCCGAAGGCAGGCCTGCTCTATCTTGATGAAATTATTCTTGCAGATGCAAGCATAACAGGTGATTGCCAATCTGCTGTTCTCCTGTGCCTGCCTGTCAAATGCCTGTCTCAGAGTTCCACACTAGATGTTGCTTTTCTTTTTCAAAGGGGGGAATGGGTGGTTCTTCAATTTGCCTGCCATAGTTTGAAGGCAGATGGGGTTGGCCTTGTGTATTTTTCCTTCTATGTCTCTCCAACTAGTTGCACTTTCTCCTTCCTTCTTTCCTTCCTTCCTTCCTTCCTTCCTTCCTTCCTTCCTTCCTTCCTTCCTTCCTTCCTTCCTTCCTCTCTCTCTCCTGTTTATCTCACTATTTTATCTTGCTTTTTGTGCTTGTACTATTATGCCCCCACTTTACTGCCTTCTGGCTTTGAATATTTGTTTTTCTCATCTGTAAAGCGAGTGTAATAAAGAGCCAACATCGGCACTGAGCCGCTGCTGATCATTTGCTCTGGCACACTTGGAAGATGATGCTCTTCAGGCACACGCTGAGATGACCAACTGCATTTGCTGGTGTCTGAGACAACTGGCCAGAAAACTTTTGTAGTCCCAAGTACTGCCCAGATTTTCAGAGAGCCAAGGCAGCCAGTATTTCACAGACTTAAAAACATAGTTTGGGAAACTCTAGACTAGATAACAGGTGCCGTTTCATTTCTCCTCTCTACATTGCATGCCATTCTGCTCCTCCATACCCTGGAAACCAAGGACCCAATGCATTTTCTTGCCTCCCTCACTTTTTACTGCAAAGCTCTGTTGATCTAGGATCATCTGGGGGAGAAAGATGACACATGGAGGGACGGGTGGGAACAAGAATGAAGACTGGGGTTGGTGAAGCAGTAGTCTTTCTTTGTCAGTTTGCTCTGTGGGCACTAACTACCCTGCCCTGAGTTTTAGTTAATGAAAAGATGAACTATATAACTGAACTCAGACATCATGATTAACAGTATGTGTGTCTGATCAATATATTATGTATTTATTCTGCTTAATAATCTATGGAAGTTCTTTGTGTCTATTGTGGTAGTTTTCATTATTTATTTTTATTTATTGTGGTTGTTTTCATCATCGTTATTTCATGTAGTTCTCAAGAGCACCTGAGATGGTCCTATCACCTCTATTTTCTGTATGAGAAAATCAGGCTAAGAGGGGTTATTCTCAAAGCCTTTCTCTCTGCCATTGCATACAACTGGGATGTGGGGATAGACTGGAACCCAAAGTTTCCCGACACCATCTCCTTAGAGAGCGCATAATCATATTGAGCAACTGCTCTGTGCTAGTGTTGCAGTAAGAACTGGGCATGCAGCACCAGGCATCATGACATAGGCCTTTAAACTCAGCACTGGGGAGGGTGACAGGCAGACCTGTATGAGTTCGAGGCTAACCTAGTCTGCCCCGTGAGCTCCAGCAGATCCAGGGCTACACAGCAAGACTCTGTCTCAAAGTGACCAAGCAAGCAAAACAAACAAAACTGGGCTGAAACAAACAATAAAAGAAGTAGCCATGAGAAATGAATAAGACAAAGCTATCACTGCCCTTGGCCTCTTTGTAATATGAGCCGTAAGTAATGTTGAGGAAAAGCTATCTTTCCCAGTACCCAGCAGGAAGACAAAGGATATTGAAATGTTTAGTGGTCATTGAAGTCAGCAGCCTTCCTGAACTACCTACCAGGAAGATTTCCATCCATCCCACATGCTATGATCGTCACGTTAGACACAAGAAAGCTGAGCATTGTGGCTGTCCAAGCGAAGTGGGAAACCCTGGATTTGAACTAGCACATTTCTCTACCCATATCACTTCACCATGAACAAACACTTAGGTAGCTCTGGTTATGAGAGCCTAGTCCATTCTTCAGGTGGATGGCATTCCTAGGGAGGATTTTCTGTGTGTCATTAAGGTTTCCACAGGCTTTGGGAAGGAAGAGGGGTACCTGTCACCCACACATAGAGTGAAGGGGTGTTACAAGAGGTGTTTGGCTGGTGGGGGCTTGTTGATCTTTGCTGCGGAGTTTATCCTCATGTCTGTACACTGCTGCACTTTCCTCCTTCTCCCGGAGCTTCTCTGATGTAGTAGATGGGTATTTTTCATGTGTGCACGGAGAAATATGCAACTCATCATCTTCAGCCAGAATTTTTCACTTTACAAGCCTTCAACTTGAGTTATTTGGTACTAATTGGATCATTGGTCTCTAGTTTCTCAAGCTGATCCTGGAACAGCCCGCCCAGGTGGGAACCTGGTGGAATCACTCTCGGTGGTGGGATTCCCTCCAGTCTATAGCATAGCCTTCTGGTTGGCGGGCTGTGGTTCAGAGCTTCCTCTCATCACTGCACGGTAAGGAAGTGGTTTTCCTACATGGCTGTCCTCAGTATCCACAGCTGGCTATGGTGCACATGGGAGCAGCTTTTATGGAGGTGGCAAAACTCCCTACCGTACTGTTTAGAGCCATGGTCTTATCTCAAGTATGATACATCAGACTCAGATGGAGGTTTGGTGTAGAGACAAATGGCTGGGTCGTGGTAGTTTGGGGGTCTGAAAATTTGCCGACTCAGCTAAGAGCTACATTTAGTAGCCTATTTCTATTGCATTTGTTTTTAGATAGTTTGTTATGTTTCTCAGGGTAAACACTGTTTTCTATTTATTCCACTAATTGCAGTCCCGGTATATTGATCTTGTTGGAATTCCTTCAGTTTAAGGAACAAAAACAGGCATTTCTGAGAATTCACCAGCAGATGGCACTAGAGCATCACAAGCGTGGCTTCCTAGGTGTGACTTATTTCTAAGGGTAGTTTACAAAGCAGAGACTAAAGATCATCCTCCTTGAAGTCCGGGGACCCATGTATGTTACCCTTTTAAATTTCACTTAAACTCGGCAGGATCAACAGAACTGAAATGCTCTGTCTTGTATGTGCACTGTATATACACGCGTGTGTATACATATACATCATATACACACGCATACAAAATAGTGCCATAATGGATGGCTCTCAGCTATTAACTATGAAATGATAAAAGCTAGTTTGAGTTACTGTGTACAGGTTGCACTCAGAGTGCTCCTGATGACCTTCCTCTCTGACTTTACCTCAAGTCCCGGGGCTCCTCTGGAAGCCTGTGACCACGCTGGAAAAGAGGATGGGTCTGTCTGGAACACACCTTTCAAAGAACACCAATCCCATTCAGGATCGAAAGACCTCCTCAAAGGTTTAATGTCCTAAAGCCATGTCCCTGGGACTCGGATTTCAACGCGTGACATCTGTGTTTGTGAGGGGACACAACTAGTCAGCTCATGGCAGCGATTGGACAGTTTACAACCCCAGTTCATGCCGCAGTTATTTGGATCATTTGTTTGTCAAAAGCAGGGATGCACTGGCACTGGGCTTGTATATAGGAAGTTAGTGAGGTGGGGTAGATGCTTCAGCAGGAGGTGCTGGGGGGGGAACACTGTGGGACCAGGACACATTGACTCGGAGTATTCAAATGAGGCTCTAGCTGGCCATGTCTTCTTTGAACCAGAAATGTTCAAAGGGGTGGCAGATGGATGGGAGAATTGCTTGTTGCTCTGGACCCCTGTGTTCATAGGATCAATGTTGGTAGCATGTTCTTTAGGAGCCTTCTGTTTATACCACACTGTTCCTGCTGTGGTGGGAAAAGGGCATCCAGTATTTGGGAGAATGAACTCAAAGCATAGAAGCATGGGAGTGAAGGCGTCTTTGTAAAGAGCTGGGTTTTGTCTGCATCACACATCCTAATGACTGGGGTGGCTAACACTTTGCTTTTGATGTGCTGCAGCTATGTGCCCACTGAGGGGACAGGAGAAGGATCTGAACTGATTGAGGTGGCAGCACAGAGACTCCAGAGGACAAGTCCACCTTTAGGAGGACACTTCTTCCTCCAACTCTCTGATACAGTGATATCCGGTAAGGGGCAATCAGGGTATGATGGCGGAAGTCACAAAATAATCCCACACTAGTTCAGAATTATGAATAATAAAGGGTTATTTATTTAGGGGAGACTTAGAGATCACTGTCCTAGATCACAGTCCTCTGCACGAACAGGGAACAGGAACAGAATCTAGCAGCCAGGAGTGAGAGTCTAAAGCAAGAGAGCGAGCACACGCTTTACAGCTGCATTTATAGTTTAAGAGACCATGCCCAAGTGGGCTGTTATCTTAAAGGCTATTGGCTGAAGGAGCAGAAGCAGCTCCCACAGCTAGGGTACAATGATTCTCATGTCCATTTTGGGGATAAATAAGGTAAACATCAGACTGCAAGTTCCACAGTTAAGGTGACAGATCAGAAATGGTTGTTTTAAGATTAAAGACCCAAGAAGGTATGGACTGTACAATCCCAGCCTTTTCACTTTGTAGATGAGAGAAGCATGTGCATTGGCTTCCTGAGGTCATTGTAATGAATTATCACAAACTTGGAGACTTCGAGCTATGAAAGTTTTTTTCTTAGTTCTGGAGTCTGAAGCTCCAAGTGAAGGTGTGAGTAGGGCTCCAACTGTCCCTGCTCTAGGGGATGATGTGTTGTTTGTCCCTTTTAGCCCTAGCTGATGCTGCCAATTCTCAGCTAAAGCTGCGATGCTTTGACCTGTGCTTGTGGTCATGGCCTGTTTTTCCTTTGTCTCAAAACTTCCTCTGCCTTCGTCTTGAAGGATACACAAGAATTTACTGCACGATTCATAATAAACTCTTCCTCTCACATCCTTAACTTGGCCATGTCTTCTGCCACATGAGATAACATTTATTCTTTGGCCTTGCAAACGGTTAAGAGGACACTGTCACATCTCTTTTTTTATTGTGGTGGGATTCAGTCAGCCACATTGAAGCTTCCCTGAAGTTCTTAAAATAATCGATGACAGGGTCTAGATGTGGACCTGGGTGTTTTAGGTTCAAATTCATCTTCTCTCTGAAATTTTCTAGGTCAAAGCCCCTTGTACCTGTGTCTTCAGAGTTAAATGTAGTGGCAATTATTTTGCTATTGAGAATTTTGGCAGTCACCCAAGTTTGAGATTACGAACACAATTAGCACAATGCTTTAAGAGTTTCCATAATATAGACTTTTAACAAATCACAGAATATGAGAAGAGATAACAATATTGTTCAATAATCTTATTAATAAATACTGGCAGAAGTGAGGGGCTTCAGAAGCGAGGCTCAGAGACATTCAGGAAAGCTGTATGGGTAGGTGATACATGCTTCTCAAATCTTTTTTTCCTGAGAAAGGCTCTTCCTGAGTGAGAGGCACATAGGAGTGTTTTGACTATAATGGGACAACGCAGAAAAAGCCGAACACATCTTGGTTATTGGAGTCTGGTAAATGGGCCAGTATTCACAATGCCTTTGCCTCTATGGCATGAACCACCACCAGGCTATACTTCTTACAAATGAGAGATTATCTACAGAGGTACTTTCCTGCTATCAGATACAACATGATGTATGTCACACTACTGCCGGCAGAGTCACAGAGGAAAGCCAGACTTAGCCCAGCTTTTTGAAATGAGTACAGACCCCAAATTATGTGCAAATGTATAGAAATGCTTTTTAATGATGGAACCATTGTTGGCCTTGTGGAAACACAGTTTATTAGCCCTTCAGGGCAGCATGGCATTCGAGAGGAAGGCTCTGGAGCGGGTGGACAGCAGCCTGAGTTTTAATCTAAACCTGCCTCACTGACTTGGCAAGCTTTTGAATATCGTTAGGGTTCATTTTCTTCATCCCTCAGGTAGGCACGAAGGTGCCCTGATGGCCCACCTCACGGTGCTGTTGGGGCCAGCTAATGAAATGGAAACTTTGGGTAAAGTGTGAAGCACAGAGATTTGTTATTTCTCAGTGGGGATGCGGAGCGGGAAAGCAGGTGGCTGGGCTTAGAGGAGACTCTAATAGAGAGAGCAAAGAGAAGTGCCAACATTCCTCAGCTGTGTTGGCTACGTTTTATGGGTGTCAGCTGCTGTACGCTGCCCCTACTCCCTGTGAAAGGTGGCCAAGTTTTCTCTGTTCACAGGACCAGCTAAAATTTTCCAAGGAAAGGCCAACATTTAATTAGACTTTCAGCCATCACAAAGGTGTCTGGAGCGCGTGTGTTCAGTTGATAGCTTAGACCGTCTTGTCTGACATAGCATGTTCACTGTCTGCCATGTGCTTTGACACTGAAGGAAGCATCTCAATGTAAAAACTGGGCATTTTCTGGGGAAAAACATGATCTTAGGACAGGTAAAGGTGCTCTTGTGTTGTATTTTGATTCTGAAAGTCTCCTGCAAGTTTAGTGTCATCCTGGTATTTATTTTCTTTTATCCTTGTGGTTGACACCTACCATGAAGATTCACTGATATCATGTTTTCTGCAAACTCTTGGCTCACAGATGTTCCGGTGCACATGTCTTCCAGACAGCTTCACAAGCTATTGCAGGACAATGCTGATGAGTCCACATCTGGATATCTCAATGTCAGTGACATCACTGTGACGAAGGAGCTAAACTCCTGCTATGAACATGTGTGGACTCTCTCTTGGACTACTCAGATCGGGGATTTGCCCAATTTTATCAGTGTAGGTATAACCAAACTTTTTTTTCGTGATTTAGATTTGGCCGAGAAATTTTTTAAAGAAATACAGAATTATATGAATAAAAATAGATATAGATTATTATTGTTATTTGTTGCCATAGTCTAGCAAAGAGGCTTTATATCCTTCATGAGAAAGTTTCAACCTGAATTTTACATCTCAGATCTCATCGGATTAAACCCAGTGCTTCCTTCCCTAATTTAGGGCAGGGAGAGGAGCTGCTGGTCAATGTCCACCACATAGTTTTTCACATCTGTTTTTGGATAATTTAAACAGATGTAATCGACTTGATCACCATGAGGCAGATGGCATGGCAGAAGGGAATTTAGAAAAGGATTTTCTGTCTTTGGATAATGACAAAAGCAGATGCTCTTGCATATGTAATGTTTTAAAAAATAATCGAATGATCATCTAGCACTTGCTTATTATAAAATGAAGCCCAAGATGAAATTTTATCCAAGCTTTATGACACTATCAGATAAGCGGTTTCTCAAGTAAAATCCTGGAGTGAGATGGAAGAATGATAATGTTTGTGCTGATCTCAAAGCACTGTTTTCTTACATTTCATTTTAATATTGAGATTACAATCTAATATAAAAAGAGGCAAAAGCAAATTATCTCAAGACTTAACATTTATTATTATTATTATTTGAGTGTATGTGCTTCTGCTTGACAACTCCTCTCACAAACAGATATTCCATGTTTTACTGCACCTTTTATTAGGCACTTTTTATTCATTTTAACTATTAGGTTTCTGAACTATTTTTTTTTTGCTTTATTCAAGATAAGGTTTTTCTGTGTAACAGCCCTAGGTGTCCTGGAACTAACTCTTAGACTAAAATTCTTTATCAATTCAATCTATGAGATTATTTCAAACAGAATGTGGAATGAAAACTCATTTGTTTCCCTCAAGATGAGATTTCTTTTCCATGACAGAACTGATCAGAAATGTAACTATCTCAGGTCTTAGATCAAAATCTCACTGGAGTGAATCCTGCTGTAACTGCTCGTGTGGTGTATGATGGTGGAGTTTTCCTTGGACCCATCTTTGGAGACATGTTGGCGACTGCCAACCAGCAAACTCAGGTGAGAGTGTTGGGCCATCAGCACCAAGCGTATTTTAAATTCTTCACTTGTTTGCAGTAAAAGCCAACTGGCTCAACTTCCATGGCTCATTTTTTTTTTTATTTGGATTGTTTCCACAACGTTTCCAAAGTACTATGAGCACATAATTGTTTTGCAAGCAATCATGGTCTTTATAAATATTGATGCTATTATTGTGTTACAAAAAACAGAGGACCCATATAGCTAAATACATATAACTAATTATTAAGTATCCAAACTGAGAATGGTTAAACATAATTATTATTTTTCTAAATTTATTATTATTATTGTTGCTGTTGTGTGTATGTATGATGTGTGTGCTGGTTGGGATAGGAGAACATATAACTGGGCATGCGTGTGGAGGTCAGAGGATAACTTTATGGAGTTGGTTCTTCCTTTTCATTTTACGTGGGTTCCAGGGATTGAACTCAGGTCATCAGGATTGGGTGGCAAGTGCCTTTATCAGTTGAACCATCTTGCTGGTCCTGATCATTATTTTTATCTTTTGAAAATAAATCATTACAAATAAAACTGAAGGGCTCTTTGTCACCCATGCCTTTCAAGTATGCCTTTCCTCTTTCAGAGAACTTATATAATGTGGTTGTGCATCTAGCCCATTTTAAAAATCCTACAGAATTGATCAAGTCGATCAAGTCATATCTTTTATCCCCTCCCCCAAATTTTAAACATTATTTGGGGTAGCATTCAAACTGAGTTAGCATTCATTTGGTTCCACTGAAAAGGAGACCTGTAGAGTCTGAACTTATCATCTAGAAATACACTTTGGTCCTCAGTGAAGGCAGTAGGACAGTGCCTAATAGTTTGTCCTAGTGGGGAAAAAGGTAGTTTTCATGATGTGCAGGCCTAGGAATAAAAATATCCAAGTTTATGAATTTACTTACCAGACGAAAGAGGACACATTTTAAAAACAATTTATCATATTCAGTCATGTACAATATAGGTGTCTGGAAGAGTCACAGAGCCTCGGAGTTCAAGGTGAGACTGGAAATCCCAGAAAGGACACTATTTCAGAAAGCCGTATATTAACATATTTATTTGCACAAATGGATCTCAGCATTTCCACGACTTTGAGAACATTTAATATGTTTTCAGCCATTCATTTTTGTATAAGAACTTTCGTTGAGAAAATAGAAAAGAGGAAATGAGAATGTATGAATCATAAAGACATTTTAATTTAGGAAATGCTCACAAATTATTTTATGACTGCCCTTGTGTTCCTGAAGTCCATACATTTGCTGTTAATTCTCTCACCTCCCTCCCCCAGGTGACTGTGCAAGTGAATGACGTACCAGCCCATTGTTCAGGCGCCTGCTCTTTCCAGTACCTGCAAGAGTCAACTCCCAGTGTGGATTATGTGTGGCATTCCTCTGGTATGCTCTAGACATGAATCTTAGAATCAGTGATTTTTAATAGAGGCCATGTAGAGGGTAGGAGCATCAGCATTTTCAGAAGATGTGAATGCAATGGAAGGTGCATGTTTGGTCCATTAAGGGATGTCATTTCTTATTTAAATATATGCATGTGATTATTATTAGTCCTTCATTTTGAACTTCCTTTATATTATTATTGGATGATTTACTTGTATGAAGTTATGGCATTTCATTGCTGGTCCGAGGAAGTTGAAGATGGGGACTGTATACAGAATAATGAATGCAGTTGTCTCAGTCACCAGTCGACTCCTACAGTTTGGGAAAAGGAAGCTGAAAGAGAGCAAGCACCTGATATTGGACTGGAAGGTCTTGAGTGGAGTGTCCCCACTTACTAGAGGTTTGAATCCCCCACCCTCTCTTTTAGGATGTGACGTCAACCTACTGGTTTATTTGACTGGAACTGGTTTCCCTAGAGATTCCCAGTCCTTGCAGGTTACAGTGAACCAAACAAGATGTGAAGTTATTTTCTCAAATGAAACAAATGTGGTCTGTGAACTGGACCTGCTGCCAGTTGGAGTGCATCGGATTTTGATGCTGGTGAGACCTTCAGGCCTTGCCGTTAATGCCAGTGGAGAAGGCCTCTTCCTGTATGTGGAACCCAGGCTGGATGCTGTGGAGCCTGCTACGGTTGCAGAGATAGGTAATGTGGGTGGGCCTCCACTGTGTACCTGTTCTCTGAAGTGACAGTTCTTGTTCATATGTGCAAATTTCAGCTCAAAGCATGATAGATTCTATACTATTGTGATTTGCAGCTTTTTGTTTCCTAGACATTTCTTCAAGTAAAGACATTCGTAAGCTCCGAAATGGACTTGCTTGGCACATTAAGACTAGAATTTGGCTGATGGTGTGACACGCTAGACCAAGGAGTCACTTGGATGGTCATTCACCTGAAAAACTCCAAGACGCTAAATGAGACATTGCTAGTTCTAGGGAAAATGTGACTTGCCTAAGTCTTCACAGGGAAGGGGGTGGAGCCAAGGCACAAAACAGAGTGTTGTATGTCAGTGCTCACAGGTTCCCTGTGCTAGGCTGCCTTGTCCTTAGAAGGCCTGAGGATGCCTCATTTGTAGCTTGCTTAGCTTTCTTCGAGAGTAAATGAGTCAAGAGATGGCAACACTCTTGCTGAGCAGCAGTGTTTGGCAAGTATGCCCACCCACTAGGAACCTTTTTCGTAGTTTTTGTTTCACAACCTTCTCTAGTAGTCTTGCAAACTTGGCTAGTATTCAAAGCCAACTACTGTTTGCATAGTTCAAGTCTAGAGAGAATACTGGGTCTTGTCAACATCAGAACCATGGATTGGATCTCAGGTCCATAGGAGAGTAGAGATCTTTCTAAGAATTGTTACTTTCTGAAGGACTCAACTAGTTTAGGGAAAACTCCAGCTGGATTATAACAGCTGGTTCAGAAATACCCAGACTCATGTTTGCTAATGTATTAACTTTGTAGAATGAAATGCACAATTCCTTTTCTTAATGATTTGTATTTTGTCATTGTTGATTCTGGTGGCCAAGAAGCCTGTAGCTCAGAATACAGTTTAAAGTGGTGTGCTCTGGACAGAGTCATTGCTCAAAGGACAAGTTTGCTTCTGAATCTGTTTAGCCTTGGGTGAGTGAATCAGCAGGCCCACCCAGTCTTAGATCCACACAAAATAGCCAAGTCTTTTTCATTGATGTCAGGAGGGAGCAAGGATACATGTTTTACTCAGAGTGAAAGGCCATATTCCTCATTATCCCGTGAATTATTGCCTCGAGTTTGGGGCTTATTGTAGCCTTATGACTAGATTTATTAGAGATTTGATCTTACAGAGTTACCTTCCCAGCTCAGGCCACACTGCTAGATAGCAGACTTCTTTCAGGCAAGCAGGAGGCTCAGTCAGTTACTTGCCCTACATAGAGCGATTTGCACTGTTCAGTTTTTCTGGAGTTGACAGTGCTCTCAGAATGCAAGACTTATGGTTTTAAAACTAGAATGACAAACTTTCAGTGTAAAAAAACCAGTCCGAGGAGAACTGAAATGTTATGAACATCCCTGTCAGGAAGCGTGTCATCAGTAAACAGTGAAGAGACTTGAAGGGCTTAAAGCATCATCCATTGTCCTCCCATGTTTTAGCAAAAGGCATGGTGCTCTGGCAAGGGATAATTTCTGATGCTTATCAAGTAACTTTTTAAGACTGGGGGTGGGATCTGAGAGAGGTTCTTGCCATTGCTTTCTCTGTTATTTCGTTAGACTTTCCCAGCGAACCCATCTTCTGCCCCTGTCACCTATACAGTGTCCATAAATGCTCATCGCACCCTGTACACAGTACCATGCTGGGTGCTGATGACGTTAGTGCTTCAAGTGTGGCCCTGGGCAAGCAGTATCTCTATCAACCGGGAGCTTGTTAGAAGTGCAGTCTCTGGACCTCCGGAGTCAATCTGTACTTTAATAGAATCCTCAAAGTCTCTATGAATGGTCTAGTGTGTGAAACCCTGCTTTAGGGATTTAAAGAGAACCAGGCAAGGCCTGTCAAAAAGAAATTTTTATAAGAGCAGAGTACAGAATGAATAAATGTAAAAATGAGATCTGTAATACTCAAAGTCACCACTTATCCCTTCTCAAGCATTCTCAAAAGAAATGTTTGAGGACAATCTTGGGTTTTCTTACAGACTATTAAATCACTTTTGGGCTAAGATAGAGTTGCCTTCTTAGGCAGTGTATCCTTGTGAAGCACACATTTTCAAGTGAAAATGGTGAAATCTTACCACCCCTATAATTTCTCACAACCACCATTGACAAAATCATGATAATAAGAATCTATTTAGCTCTCATTATGCATCAAAACACAATGCTGTGATATGGTAAATAAAAATAAAAATTAAATTAAGAATAAAATTATGATCTTCTCTAGGTAGTGGTATATATGTAGAGCAAAAAAATTAAGGGGAGGGAGTGAAGAGGGAAGGAGGACTTTGTTGGGATAGGGTGCTCATGAGCATTTGCTGGAGGAATTTCTGGGCCATGGGCTTAAATACACTTAAAAATTTAACATAAATTCCTGAAGAGATTTCTCAGTGTTCAAGTGCTTGTTATGCATAATTTGAACCTCAGGAAGCCCATGTAAATAGCAGGTGAGCATGTGTCCTGTATATAATTCCAACCAGAAGACAGAGACTGGATTCCTAGAGCAAGCTGGCTAATAAAGCTCTCTTATCAATGAGCTCAGAGCTTTATTGGGAGACCTTGCTTCAGTAAATAAGGTGAAAGAGCTAAGGAAAATGACTCTTGACATCAACCTCTGGACTCCACAAGCCTGTGCACATATATGTATCTATATCCACATGCATGAACATTTGTATCCACACATGCACACCATATACATACATGAAAAATTGGAATTAAAATATAATGGTGGTAAGTATAAGAAATATTCTTTAAAATTTCTACAATTTTTTTACATATAGGTATGAATATCTATTGCCTAAATCTTACTAATACATTTTTTCAATTTTTTGATGTTTAATATATTATAGATGAAAAATAATTCAGTGTTGTTTAAATTCATATTTATTTTAAGAGATATTGAATTTTCATGGCTTAGGAGATATTATAGTTTCCTTCTTGGGAAGTTTGTTCATCTCAGTCTTTCTTTCCAAATTTGATTATTGTTTTTTCTTTTGATTTTAAGAACTTGAAAACATTTTAATGTATTCAACTATTTTTGTATTTTTAAAATTAATAAATAATTTTGTGTAATAAAGTGTGTTTGATCTTTATAGCTGTAGAGATTGTAAAACACTCAGAGTGGCCTTCGCTGAAATTATGTGAAAATAATTCTGTTTCCTTCCATTCTTTTTTCACTTTCTCTCTTTATGTCCAAATATTTTATTTGAAATTTGCTTTGGGTGGAAGATGGGAGTCAAGAATTCAGGCTTTATCTTTACTCATGCTATTTCTTTATTTTATTTGCTCAATAAATAATCTATCTGTGTGCTGGAGTGAAGCCACATACTCATCATGCCCTGTAGACTTGCTTCTGTAAGTTACCTTTCAGTCTGCTCGTTCTATCTGCTCTATCTAAGCATGTGCTATTTTCACATTTTTATCCTGTTGGATTTTAAACAGGTTTTTGTGTGTGTGTGTGTGTGAGTGTGTTTTTAGAACACCACTTTACTCTTATTTCTAAATTATTATTTTCTGGTTATTCTTCTTCACTTTTCACTGAACTTTACAGTCATCTTGTCTAATTCATAAAAACATTTCACTAAATTTTACTGGAGTCATATCTATGTTTTTATGTTTAATTCAGAGAAATTATGATACTTATTCTTTTGACCAATTTATGCTAATTTTTTTCAGTTTTAATTTAATCCATCCGTTAAGGTTTTGGCAGCATTTAAAAATTTCTCTCAATGTTTTCTTGTCAAGTTTATTTATAGATGCTGTATCCTTACCGTGTTGCTTTTATATATTGACCGTTCCTCCCATTTTTCTCTCTACTTTAGAAGTCTCAGGTAGTCTTGCTCTGACTCTTCAGGTATTATTTCTCTAAGTCGCACCAGCCCCGAAGGTTTTGGTTGTGTTGTGTAAGTTCCTTCTCTTTGTTTAGCCTGCCTCTTGCTTTTGCAGCTCCACGTAATCTCAAGAGACCCAAGTCTCTATTTAGTGTCTTTTCCCACTCTGTTGCTGCAGAGCAGACTTATTTTTCTCATCAATAATGACTGCATTTCTAGCCATATAGGGTAGTGTATGTCTATAGTCCCAGCTATATGAGAGACTGAGGCAGGGGGACCATTTGAGCCCACAAATTCAAGCATCATAGAAAGGCTCCATATCAAAGCAAAGAACCTGAAACAAGCCTCCCCCACCAGATGAGGACAAACAAATGAGTGAGCTTTTATTTAGCATCAGCTAAACTAGGGAAATGTGCTGTTATGTTGGGAGGGCTAAAGCCGCAAAACAATCCCACACCAGTTTGGATTAAAAGGGGTTATTTATTGGAGGGGAAAAACTTACAGAACACCATCCTACACCACAGTCCTCTTGTGGCAAACAGGAAACAGAGAGTCTAGCAGTCTGAACGGGAGCAGGAAGCAAGAGAGAGCGAGCAGAGGGATGCTGCAGCTTTTTAAAATGAAAGAGACCACACCCCAGTGGGCTGGTATCTTAAAGGCTATTGGCTGAAGGAGAGGAAAGTCCCGCAGCAGAGGCCTGGCATCACTGTTCTGGCCTATAGCGAGGACATGGTGGCCTTTGCGGCTAACTGGTAGTAGCCTGCAGAGAATCCCTGATGGCAGAGGCAGACAATATTTGCCATTGTGTCCTGTTACAGTGTCTAAAATCTGCTTTGTGTGGTATTGGCTCTCCAACTTGAAAGGGCTATCCTTGAAGGAAAATGAAAGAGAGGACAGCTGAGCTTGGGGCCAATGCTAAAAATGAGCTCCCCGCCCTGGCTCTACTCTGTGGCTCTTTCTTCCATTATGTTCTCACTCGTTGCTTCTTGGGAACGAATACACTTTATGGAATGGGCAAGAATGATATTTAGAATCTAGGTCAGACAATGTTTTCAGATACTACCTGCTTCCTCGACTCCTGGCTATATCCTTATATTTTATTCATAAAGGTCTCCAGAATGCCTTGCTACTCTTTCTGCCCTCTGCTCCACATTTCTTCCTCTTTGTGTTTCCATGCTTCAATTCAGTCTTTTCCTGCAGTTTGAGCATTGCCTTGCGTTTTGACTGAAGAGTTTCCTATTTCAATTTCATTTTAATTTTTCCTGTAATTACCTTTGCTTGGCCTATATGGCAGCAAAAACGTGTAAAGGTGCTGCTATCATTACAGGAGGACTGTGGGTTACCATCCGAGGTTGCAGTTTGGAAGGTGTCAGCCTGGTGCTGTTTGGAACTCAGTCATGTGCCATTGATGCCATTAGCAGCAATTCACAACAAATTCGGTGCAAAGTCCCACCCAGGGTAAGGAGACACTTTGCTGTCCTGTGCGAACTTTAACACATTCCTTCTGTGAACTAAAGTAACTAATCTGAGCTTCTTTCACCATAACATGTGCTAGTTTTTGCTATTAAAAAAAAGATAAACCCTGTGCTCATGTTGTGATTAATTTCAGCTAATTCCTTAAACAATAAAGCAACTCAAGCATCCTAATCTGTGCTTTTAATGAATATTCACACTATAGAATAAGCAAAAGGAGAAAGACATACATTATGTTGTCTTCTCTGTGCTTTTAATGAATATTCACATTACAGAATAAGCAAAAGGAGAAAGACATACATTATGTTGTCTTCTTCATTGAGCAAACAAGATGCACACTTCAGCAGTTTTGTTTTCTGGCATACTTATGGAACATAGAAAGTCCTAAAAAGCTTGGTTCCTTCTGAACACCTTTTCTAGTTACTCCTTACTGTATTCTTCTGTAAAAGCAGATACCCGGGGCTGAAGAGATAGCCCAGTTGTTAAAGTGCTTGGCTTGCAGGAGTTAATTTTGATCCCTGCCACTTATATTAGAAGATCAGAGGACTGGCATATGCCTTTAATTCCAGAACAGAGGAGGCAGAGACAGGCAGATCTTTGGGGCTATCTGGCCAGCCAGAATTCAACAGGAAGTCCCAGGTCCCAGTGAGAGACCCTTTTTCAAGAAAGAAGGTGGAAAGCTCATGAAGAATGACAGCCACAGTTGATTTCTGGGCTCCATGAGGACATATGCATGTTTGCGTATGCACCTGTATACACATGTGTACCTACACATATGAATATACACACCCCCTCTTCATACAAGCCCCTGCTTACACACAAACACTCGTACACAAAACAAACACATAAACAACAAAAATATGGTCCCCACACTTCCCTGTCCTTATTAGCACTGTCTAGTGTCCACTGAGAGACTAGAGTCTGGTTCTTCTCTCCCCTGGGGTGATTGGTAAAAGTCACATCCATTGCCACAGTCAGAATAATTAGAGCTGAGATAGTGTCCTCACCATTCTTAACAACTCTATGCCCCAGAGGATGGCTACTCACTGAACAAACATGTCCCTCAAGAGGGGTACAGAATATCAATCAACCACAGGCCCTACAACTTTATGACACCTGGTTCCTACTAAAAAACATCCGGAACACTAAGAAAAGCTAGCTTTGACATGACAGTGATCTGTAACTCTACTATAAAGCCATACTGCAGCTATTTGATTGGTCCTTCTTATTAGACATTTGAATACTTTTTAAATCTGCCCTGTTGTAAGAAAAGGCTTTAGACCATCCTAGAAATTATATTTTTGAACATATTTATATTTTCCTGAGCCCTTTAACCTAAATTTTAAAGCTTTGGATAGAAATTCTTATTATCATGAGGACCCTAAGAGAGACATACATAGATCTAATCTACATGGGAAGTAGAAAAAGTCAAGATCTCCTGAGTAAATTGGGAGCATCGGGACCTTGGGAGAGGGCTGAAGGGGAGGGGAGAGGTAGGGAGGGGAATAGAGAAAAATGTAGAGCTCAGTAAAAATCAATAAAAAAATGATTGTGTAAAAAAAAGGAAAGAAAGAAATTCTTGTTATTTACAGTCGTTTCCAGTTCATATGCTCTGCTCCGTATCACTGGGTGTTTGATTTCTGGTACTTTGGTCAAACCTGGGTGTTATCAGTTTGGTGTCGCCGCCATTTAATGAGTAAAATTGGATCTCTTTGGATTTCTTTTCCTACAGAGCATAAACATTAGAAAGCAAACTTTAAATCTTGAACAAAGTTAAGATATGAAAAGCGACAATGGAAAACAGAAGAACAATTATGTTCTCTTTTCTGCTTTTCTTCCTATCTCCCTGTTGGAAACACTTTTGAGACTTTGGATCCAAACTGCAATGATTTTTTTGTTCAGGCAATAAATATGTTTACATTATTATAGTTTTTAAATGGTACTGTAGAAATAAGGGATATAACTTTTCTTTTAGTGTTCTTTGATTCTTCCCTTCCCACATCAGCCAAATTTCTCTCTTTTTTTTTCTTTAGGGCTTTCTTATAATAGAATCTCAATGTGGGTTTTTGTTTGTTTGTTATTTACTTTGAGAATTTAATACATTTATTAAATAAATGAATGAATTAGTGGATATTGGGAGATGGCACATGATGTAGAAGCATCGCGTGTTAGGAAGTGTGGAACACCTTAACAGCAGGATCCGAATACAGCAGGATCCAAACATCTCTGTTCCCTTACCTTCACCAGGTGCTGGGCAAGATCCCTACCTTGGACCTAGGGATCCCTACCTGGATCCAAGCCACTTGTAGTTATGCTTATCTTTTAAGTGACCATGAAACTTTAAGAGTCAAGAGAAAGCCACCAGCCATCTTCCTCCCATCCTCTTTTGCTTGAGGAACTTGATTGTTTTAAAATCACCAGTCAGAAAATGGGGTACCAGAGGAGTATTCAGCTTCCATGAGGTTAGATAGTTTGTATAAAGCAAACTAAGAATGAATCCCAGTGGCCCAAACGTCCATCTGAGGGCTGTACTTGTTATGCCTCTGTGTGATTCTTTAGGAAGATTCTTTTCACAGAAATATTATTATTTTTTATTCTTCTTTCATGCATTACATCTCAACATCAATTTCCCATTCCTCCCCCATCTCCCTCACTTCCCCCTTCCCAAGATCCACTCCTCCATCTCCCTTCAACAAAAAAGCAGTCCTCCCAGGGATATCAGCTGAATGTGGCATAACAAGTTACAATAAGACTAAGCACATATCCTCATGTCAAGGCTGGATGAGGCAACCCAGAAGGAGAAAAAGGGTCCTAAGAACAGCCAAAAGGGTCAGAAAAAACCCCGCTCCCATTGTTAGAAGTCCCACAAGAACACCAAGTTACAAAAGTATAATGTATATGCAGAGAATGTAGCTCAGACCCATCCTGGGTCCATGATTGTCGCTTTAGTTTCTGTGATCCCCTTTGAGTCCTGCTTAGTTGGTTCTGTTGGCCACTGATCCTTCTGACTCCTATAATCCTTCCTTCTCCTCTCCTGTGGGGGTTTCCCTGGCTCCACCTAGTGTTTGACTGAGAGTCTTTGCTTCTGCTCCCATCAGTTGCTGCATGGTGACTCTGTGATGACGGACTAGGCACCAATCTATGAGTAAAGTAAACATTTCATTGAATTTTTTTTTTACCAGTCTTGTTTGGCTGTTTGATTCTATTCTGAGTCTCTGCACTGCCCATCCTCTGGTTTATGGCCATCTATGTAGTGTCATGCATAAGTTCCCTCTGGTGTGGGCCCCAAGTTGGACCAGTCATTATGGATTGACCACTACCATAAATTCTGTGTCACCATTGCCCCAGCACATTTTGGAGACAGGACAGATTGTAGGTTGAAGGTTTTGGGGCTGGGTTGATGTCCCAGTCCCACTGCTGGAAACTTTGCCTGGTTATAGAAGATGGCCAGTTCAGGCTTCATATCCCCCATTTCTAGGCGGCCTCACTCGGGTCACCTTTGAGGATTCCAGGGAGTTTCCAACGCACCAGGTTTTCACATTGCTCCCCATCCCAAATGCCCCTGAATTGCATCATCTTTCCCAATACTATCTTCCTCCATCCACTCCCCACCTGATCCTTCATGTTTCCATTCCCTCCTGCACAGAAAATCTATTGTTTTCTCTTCCCAGGGAAATCCCTGTGTCCCCCGCTGAGTTCTCCTTGTTACTTAGCTTCTCTGGGTCTGTGGATTGTAGCATGATTATCCTTTACTAAACAGTTAATGTTCACTTATAAGTGAGTCTGGGTTACCTCATTCAAGATGTTTTTTTTTCTAGTTCCATCTATTTACCATCAAATTTCATGATGTCACTGTTTTTTTAACATCATAGTAATACTCTGTTATGCAAATCTACCGTTTTTCTTTATCTGTTCTTCTGTTGAGGGACATTTAGGCTGTTTCCAGTTTCTGACCATTATAAATAAAGCTGCTATGAGCAAGTGTCTTTTTGGTAGAATGGAGCGTTCTTTGGTTATATCTACAAGAGTGGTACAGCCTGGTCTTGAGTTATAACAATTCCTGAAGTTCTGAGGAACTGCCATATTGATTTCTAATGTGACTATACAAGTTTTCACTCCCACCAGCAATGGAGGAGTGTTCTCTTTACTCCAGTCCTTGCCATCATGAGCTGTCACTTGTGTTTTTGATTTTAGCCATTCTGACAGGTGTGAAATGGAATCTCAGACTTAATTTGATTTTCATTTCCCTGATGACTAAGGATATGGAATAACATTGTTTCTTAGCCATTTGAAATTCTTCTGTTGAGAGGAATATAAATGGATGGGAATTCTCTGTTTAGATGGCTCCCATTTTTTCATTGGATTATTTGTTTTTTTTGATGTATAATTTCTTGAGTTCTTTATATATTTTGGATATTATCCCACTGTTAGATGTGGAATTGGTGAAAATCTTTTTCCATTCTGCTGTTTTGTCCTATTGATGGTGTCCTTAGACTTACAGAAGTTTTTCAGCTTTATGAGGTCTCATTTATTGATTGTTGATCTTACTGTCTGTGTTATTGGTGTTCTGTTCAGGAAGCTATTTCCTGTGCCAATGCATTCAAGGTTATTTCCCACTTTCTCTTCTATTAGCTTCAGTGCATCTGGATTTATGCTGAGTTCTTTGATCCACTTGGACTTGAGCTTTGTGCAGGATGATAGATATGATTGTAGTTGCTTTCTTCTACATGTTGCCATTTAGTTAGAGCAGCATCATTTGTTGGAGATGCTTTATTTTTTCCATTATGTATTTCTGATTTCTGCAACAAAAATTGGGTGTTCATAGGTGTGTGGATCCCATTGATCAATGTATCTGTAATACAACAGAAGTTGAACCCCGTCTTGCTCCATTTCACTTGCTGTTGGCTATTGGTTTACTATAAATAGCCTTTATTGTGTTTATTATGTCTATTGTATCCATAGGGATATTGGATTTCATTGAAGGCTTTTCAGCATCTAATGAGATAATCATGTGCTTTTATTTCAGTTTATTTATAAGTTGGATTACATTGATTGAGTTTTTTTTATGTTAAACCATCTATGAATCTTTGGGTTGAAGCCTACTCCATCATGATGGATGTTAATTTTGATGTGTTCTTAGATTCAGTTTGCAAATATTTTATTAACTATTTTGTTGTATCTGTGTTCACAAGGCAAGTTGGTCTGCAATTCTCTTTTTTTGGTGAGTTTTATGTGGTTTGGGTATCAGGGTGACTGTGGTCTTGTGAAAGGAATTTGACAATATTCCTTCTTTCTATTTTGTGGAATAGTTTGAGAAGTATTGGCTAGTTTTTGAAAGGCTGGTAGAAATCTGCATTAAAACTGTCTGGTCCTGGGCTTATTTTGGGAGACTTTTAATGACTGCTCTTATTTCCTAGGAGTTATAGGTCTATTTAAATTGTTTGTCTGATCTTAATCTAACTTTGTTAAGTGGTATCCATTGAGAAAATTGTTCATTTGTTTTAGATTTTCCAATTTTGTGGAATACAGGTTTTTAAAGTATGACCTAATGATTCTTTGTATTTCCTCAGTATCTGTTGTCATGTCTCCTTTCCCATTTCTGATTTTCTTAATTCTGATATTCTCTCTGTCTTTAAGTTAGTTTATATAAGGGTTTGCTATCTTGCTGATTTTCTCAAAGAACTAACTCTGTTTCCTTGATTCTTTACACTGTTTTCTTTTTTTCTATTTTTATTTATTTCAGTCCTCTGTTTCAATATTTCATTTGGTCTACTCCTCTTGGGTATGCTTGTTTCTTTTTGTTTAGGTGTGCTGTTAAGTGGTTAGTATGAGATCATTCCAATTTCTTTATGTAAACACTAGTGCTATGAACTTTCCTCTTAGCATCGATTTCATTGTGTCCTATAAGTTTGGGTATGTTGTATATTTTTTCCATGAATTCTAGAAAGTCTTTAATTACTTTCTTTATTTCTTTTTTGACCTAGTAGTCATCCAGTAGAGAGTTGGCCAGTTTCCATGAGTTTGTAGACTTTTTGCTGTTTCTGTTATTGTTGAAAACCAACTTTAATCTGTGGTGGTCTGATAGGATGCAATGGGATATTTCAGTTTTCTTGTATCTGTTAAGACTTGCTTTGTGATGAAGTGTGGGGTCAGTTTTGGAGAATATTTCATGAGGTGCTGAGAAAAAGGTGTATTCTTTTGTGTTTGGGTGAAATGTTCTGTAGATGCCTGTTAGATAGATTTTGTTCACAATGTCTTTTAGCTCTAGTATTTCTGTGTTTATTTTTTTCTGGATGATATGTACATTGGTGATAGTTGGGTATTTAAGTCTCCCACTATCAATGTGTGAGAGTTAATGTGTGATTTAAAGCTTACAAATGTTGTGTCCTTGTATTTGAGGCATAGATGTTAAGAATTGAAACATCATCTTGATGGACCGTTCCTTTGATAAGCATGTAGTATCCTTCTCTATCTCTTTTGACTAATTCTAGTTTGAAGTCTATTTTGTTAAATATTAGAATGGGTACAGCAGATTGTTTCTTAGATCTATTTGCTTGAAAATTTTTTTCATCCCTTAACTCTGAGGTAATATCTATCTTTGATGTTGAAGTGTGTTTCTTCTATGCAGAACAAGGATTGTTGTAGATTTTGCATCCATTCTATTATCAATATGTGTCTTTTTATTGGGGAAGCAAGTCCATTGATATCGAGAGATATCAGTGACCAATGATTGTTTGTTAATTCTTATTATTACTTTGTTGTTGTTGTTGTTGGTGGTGGTGGTGTATGTGTGTGTTTCTCTCTCTCTCTCTCTCTCTCTCTCTCTCTCTCTCTCTCTCTCTCTCTCTCTCTCTCTCTCTGTGTGTGTGTGTGTGCTTCCCTTCTTTTGGATTTTGCTGATGTGAGATTATTTATTTTTTCATGGTTGTAGTTTACCTTCTTGGGTTGGAGTTTTTCTTCTAGTACCCATTGTAGGGCTGTATTTGTGAACAGATATTGTTTAAGCTTGACTTTATCATGGAGTATATTTTGTTCATCTACGGTGATAGAAAGTTTTGCTGGATACAGTGGTTTGGGTCTGTGGTCTCTTAGAGTCTGAAGAACATCTGCCAGGTCCTTCTGTCTTTTAGAGTCCCCACTGAGAAGTCAGGTGTCATTCTAATAGTTCTGCCTTTATATGTTCCTTTTTCCCTTGCAGCTTTATTATTCTTTTTTAGTTCTGTAGGTTTAGTGTTTTGATTATCATGTGGCAAAGGGGCTTTCTTTGCTGTTTCAATCTATTTGGCTGTTCTGTAAGCTTCTTGTACCTTAATAGGCATGTTCTTCTTTAGGCTAGGAAAATTTTCTTCTATGTTTATGTTGAAAATGTTTTCTGAGCCTTTGAGCTGGGCTTTTTCTATTTCCTCTATTTCTATTATTCTTAGGTTTGGTCTTTTCATAGTGTTCCAGATTTCCTTGATTTTTGTGTCAAGAATTTTTAGATTAAAGATTTTCTTTGACCATTGTATCTATTTCTTCTACTGCATCTTCAGTGCCTGAGATTATCTCTTCTGTCTCTAGTATTCTGTTGGTGATGCATGTGTCTGTAGTTCCTATTCACTTACCTAAATTTTTATTTCCAGAAACTTCTCTTATTTTTTCTCATTCCTTCTATTTACATTTTCAGGTCTTGAACAGCTTTATTCATTTTCTTCAGCTCTTAATTTTTTTCTTGGCTTTAAAAAAGGGATTTATTCATTTCCCCCTATTTTTTCTTTGTGTTTTCCTGGATTTTATTAAAGGTTTATCCATTTCCTCTTTGAGAACTTCTATCATCTTCATAAAAATGTTTTTAAGGTTGTTTTCTTATGCTTTAGCTGTGTTGGACTATTCAGGGCTTGCTGTAGTAGGATAGCTGGATTCTTATGGTGATATATTGTCTTGGCTATTGTTGGTTGTGTTCTTGTACTGGTGTCTACATGTCTGGGTTGGGGAAGATTATAGGTCTAGGTGTTCATAATCATTTTTATCTTTGTTGGATTGGTGTTTTGTTCCTTGGCTTCTGTTTTCTTTCTTATCTTCTGGTTGGAACGGCCTGTGGTTGAATAGAGGGTCTCCATTTGATTTGTAGGTTGCACTTCTTTTGCCTGGGATGGCTCTGGTTGAGCAGGGCATTTTCACTGGAGTTGGTGGCTGGAGTTCTGGCAGCCAATGAGGCCTCTGGTCTAGCTGGGGGTCCTCTACCAGAGTTGGGTACTGGTGACAGGGTGGGGTGGGTTTTTTGAGGATAGGCTGGGCAGACTCTGAGTGGGTGGGCAGCCTAACTGGAAATCTGGGGGTACTTTGGTACTCAGGGGACCTCTGCTAGGGCTGGGGGATAGGATACCATGAGAAGGAGGGGAGGGGCAGTAGGGAACCCCACCATTCTTCCTCATTCATTCATTCTTTTTACTGAAGCTCTGTTCTTGCTTTGATCTAGGTTGGACGTATCTAGACTTCTTTTCTGTAGATTCTATTTTGTTCCTTGTTTTCTCTTACTAGTAGATTCACTGTTTCCTCTTTAGACTTTTAAAACTTCTGTGACAGTTTTATACATGGATATAAAGTATTTTGATGATGTTCTCCCACTACCACCCTCCCTTGGCTCTATTCTACTTCCTCTGTATTTTTTCTTTCCAAGTTCCTCCCGAACCATTGAGTTTCATTAGGGTTTCTTGAATGAGCATAGGGGGGCTTACTTACCAATGACTACAACACAGAAGAAAGTGACTGCC
>PVIU01021196.1:11851-32260 GCA_004026605.1 Ondatra zibethicus | reverse complement strand
GCCATAGAATGTCCAACAAATGAAAATCTTGGTTCTAGCTATGGAGAATCCCCTTTTTATGTCATTAGTCAGGGAACAAGTCTAACAAAAATCCCCCACCCCATTCATCCTATTGCCATAGTCCTCCATCGCCTACCAGAAACTGAAGGCAAGACCCTACTGTGAAGATACCAAACACTGTGAATGGAGGACTTGGGAGAATATCACCGAAACTGACCTGCCAGATTCCTAACTAAGTAGTAGATCTCATAGTGTTAGAAGGAGCTATGCAAGCTGAGAAGGGAAAATGCCAGTAGTCCCACCCAGCTATAAGGACAATGAACCACAAAAAATGACCAGAATGGCAAGATATTCTGAAAGGTGCAATTGCAGCTCTTATATCCTGTAACCAACAGCTATCTAATTGGACTTATGACCCTCTCAATGGGAGTAAATTCATGTCTGGTACTGTAAACCCAGCCCACTATCCTTGGCTCATGGCCAAGGACCCCAGAAAAGAATTTACTATGGTCACTTCCCTAAACCAATATACTTTCTACTGCGTTCTAAATAGTCATCCTTATAACCATAGTTAATCGTAGCTCTTGCTTCTCATCAAAGAAACTTCTTTTCATAATAGAGACCATTCCAGAAAGACAAAATTGGTCAAACTGCAGACAACAATTGATCAAAGTGGGATAAACACTAAAGTGATACATCTACAACACAACCTCTACATCAAAGGCTCAGGGGACACCACAGAACAGGAGGTTGAAAGATTGCAAGAGCCAGAGGATAAGGGCAGCTACAATAAGATAGTGTCTTCTATATCTGACAAGAAAGGTATAGTCATGAAATCTCAATAATATGGTTTCACCAACAGTACCTAAACAAGGACAGCACCAAGTGGCATGTCAAAGTGGATGTGGGAAACCTGGGAAGACCCTAGCCCTAGAGTTACAGCTACAGGCAATTAATGGCTGCTGAGAGAAGGAGAAAAATATTTTGCTACATGGTTGAACCACGTGGTAGATTTTGTAATCATAAAGAGTGGTCCTAAACACATATGTATTTGAGAAACACAAGATAATTTCAGCACATCACATTTATAAACATGTGTAGATAGTGATAGAGACCTTTAAAGAAGAGCTGGATAGATTGTGTGCCTGTACATGTGTATATGCATGTGTGTGCATATGTGTGTATGAAGAATAAAAGTCCATCAATTTCAGAGGGAGTTTGGGGGCGTGGGAGGAGTTGGTGGGAGTGGAAATGAAGTAAAGACAACTCACATGTGAGATTTTAAAAATTTAATTAAAAATTTTAAGTTCTTATTTATTCTTTGTGACTTTCACATCGTGCATCTTGATACCATTCATTTCCCTGTCCCTGTGTATCCACCCTCTGCCCTTATAGCCTCCCCCTCAAAATAAATAAAACAAAATTTACAAGAGAAGAAAAGAAGAGAATAAAGAAGAATCTCATCATGGAAGCTGTGGTGTGACACAGTGACTCATACAGTAAACACGTTTATGCACATATCTTTACTTCCAAGTGTTCATTGGAAACTCATATCATCAAAGAAACGTTGATCTTGATCAAGGCCTATGACTTCTGCTATGCTATCAGTAATGGGTCCTCACTGGGACTCATCTTAGATATCCTGTTGCTGTCCTGTGTAGTGGAGATCCTGAAGTTTTGGATCTGCAGGACCAGCCCCTTTACATGCTCCAGCAGATCCTAGATGGGAGAATGTTGGGAGGAACCAACCCATAGTCTGGTTCTAGGCCTGGGTGGCTGTAAGGTTGTCAGGTCACCAGCTATTACCCATCCTCACAATAAAGATAAGTTCTCCAGCATTGCCCAGGCTAGTTCACCCTATGTAGCAACAAGCAAGAGACAGGACCTGTTCTATTCCTCTCATGCCCTTGGGGCTGGCTCACCCACACCTACACAAACAGGGCCATATCTACTGTGTTGTTCAGGAGCGGTGTAGGGTCCACTTTCCTGAGTGCTGCAAGCTGGTGAGGGGGCAGGAACAGCTTTCCTGCTCTCATGACCTCAGAGCCAACTCTCCCACCTGCCACAGGCAGTGAGGGGTAGTGGGGGGGATCATCTTTCCCTCACCCATGCCACCATATGGCAGATAAGTGGCAGGGCCAGATCTCACATACTCATGTTCTCTGGAAGCTCAGCTGTAGCATGAAGGGCCTGCTTTGTCGGGGTTTCTGTCCTGTCCAGTCCCCCAGCCGTTTAGTCCCAGAGAAAATCACACAGAGGTCTCCAGAAGATTATAAACTGATTGGCCCATTAGCTCAGGCTTTTCATTAGTTCTTGTAGCTTATATTAACCCATTATCCTTATCTATGTTACCCACATGGCTCAGTACCTTTTTTGGTGGGGCAGGTCACATCCTGCTTCTTCGGTGGTCTGGGAAGAACTGGGAGGAATGGGTTTCCTTCTTCCCAGAATTTTCCTGTTCTCATTGTCCCACCTCTACTTCCTGTCTTGTTTTTCCACCTATACTTCCTGCCTGGCTAATGGCCGATCAGTGTTTATTTAAAACATGATTGACAGAATACAGACAATTCTCCCGCACCACTCAGCTGCACCCCTGTTGACAGAATCAGCTCTACTGTGCTGCCCAGATTAGGTTCAGGGTTCATTCTCCCATGATCCTCCCATGCCACAAGTGACTAGGGGTGAGGGGAAGGGCATCTTTCCCTCACCCATCCCACCACATGTTAGACCAGGGGGGGCGGACCAGCTCCCCCACTCTCATACCCTTGGGGCCAGCTCACCCATACCCCTGCAGGGTGTGGAAAATTAAATATATTTTAAATGTTGTCCTTGTTCTGGTTTATGACAAGAACAAGGAAACAAGATATTCACCACTATCACCTAGGTTGTCTAATTAGCCAGATTATTTGGGGCCAATGACTTTCTTAGCACATACAGTTCTCGGTGCTAAGACTGGAATAGTTCAGGGTTGGTTGCCTGGTAGCCATGAAACATAAACATAAACAAGTCCAGGAATATAAGAAACTTTCAAAGATGAAAAGAAAGATGGAAAAGTATTCTCTTCTTGAACCATACTGCAAATAACTGAATGTCCATAACCATATGTTATAGGTCTACTTACCTGCTTAACCAGAAGGTAGAAGAACTCAACAGTTTTGGAAAATAAACTACCACGTGACACTTAAAAATTATTATCTAAAGGATTGATTGTAATTAAAAGTATGTGCCAACATACCTGGCTCCTTCTTTTCTTCTTAAAGCATAATAATATACTACCATGTATATATAACTATTTGTACATATATTATTAGTTTCTTTATTTGTGGATCAATGGACTGTTTGATTTGTATGTATATATATTGACTCCTGTGAATAATTCTGCAATAAATATGATATTGATAATACTTATTTGAGAAAGTTACTCTTTTTCTTTTGGATATCTATCCCAAAATAGATTGCTGTGTTACATGATAGTTCTGATTTTTTCTATTTCTTAGATTTTTGAAGATACCCCATCCTCTTTCCATAATGTATGTGCCAATATACATTTCTTACATCATTCTGATCTGTGTATCTGAAATTCTTCCTTATTGTACTGAGGAAATTAATAGTGTACCACATGGGTCAGATATTGTTGAATACTGAGTTTATGGTATCCAAAGAGGTTCTTATCCTCAAAAAACTTGTAGTATATCATGTGTATCAAATTAGCATTATACAATCCAATATATAGCAAAGGAAACAGGCACATAACAGCAACAGTATGAGGGTGAAAGCAAATATCAGAAACAAGGAAAATTACAAGAGATTAATAAGGTGATAAAATAGGGATTGTTCAGGAAGAATCGTGTTGAAATGGTAGTCCAGAAAAGAAGTTTAAAACACACCAAAACATATGGGACTGTGGCATTAATGGCTAAGAAATTTCGAAGTCTGCTTGTAGTAGCATAGAATAAGTACACAAGTAGGCAGAGTTTTAAAGATCACTTTACAAAGTCTTTGTTAATATGTAAAGGTAATTGAAAGCCATGTTTTTAGCAGCTGAAGAAAGACCTTTATGGGGGGGGCACACGTGTCCATCTTGGACATGCAAAGACTCACCACAAAGCAGAAGGGGGACTTCAGAAACTGAAGTCTCCAGTTCAAAAAGATCCAGATGTAGGACAAAAATGGTTAGACTACAACAGACACATCACAGGAACCAGGAGAGTGTTGCACTAATGGAAGGAAAATACTGCCTAATATTTTTCATATTATAGTATCAACTATTATCATTTCTGGGGCTGAGGATTTATCTCAGTGGGGAAGTGTTTGCCTGGTGTGTGCAATCACCTCTACTACAAAAATCAGTTATTACCCCGTGCATCTGAACTTGAGAAATAAGCCGAGTTTCAGACTCAGTTTTCATTTCTGCTCTTGTTCCTTATTAAAAATACATGCACTTTGGAGTAAATTACAGCTTTTCCATTTGTCATTCCCAGGAATATACCTTGTCTTATACTCTGGAGTTTCTGGCATTATATTAGCTCGATTCCCATTCATCTCCAAAGCTCCATAGGTGGAATTCGAACAAGCCATGACTCCATTTGGCTAGTGAATGTAATAACATGATGGCTTTAATACAGAGGTGCTATTTACTTCTCTCAATATCCTGGCTCTTTTTTTTGTCTTCATTTAGAATAAAAGCTTTAAAGAGCCTTACTTTACTTCCTGGCAGGTTTCATTGCACAGTGGCAATCTAACCATAGGGTGCTTGCTAGTAGCTTACTGACAGAAACAGGCACAGCTAGGGTTTCCAAATGCAGCAGTTCCTTGAAGGCCTGCTGAGCCTTAACATCCCTCAAGGGACCAAAATAAACTCTGTATTAATATCACCCACAGGCGTCCTCAGTTCTACAGTTACTATCACCTTGAGTTTTCTAGGTCTATATCTATAGGGGCTTTGGTATCTACAGCAGTCAGCAACTTCCATCCACTTTGTTGTTCACCCAACTACCAGCTTGCCCCCATATTTAGATGGCAACAATAATCATTTGAAT
The DNA here is from genome assembly GCA_004026605.1 of Ondatra zibethicus. Lineage (NCBI taxonomy): Eukaryota > Metazoa > Chordata > Mammalia > Rodentia > Cricetidae > Ondatra > Ondatra zibethicus. The sequence goes on along the minus strand of PVIU01021196.1, from coordinate 27,221 downwards.
GGGCACAGACTTCACTGCCCCATTCATGAGAGTTAGCAAAGAGGACTATATATTTTTACAAAGTACATCTTAGCCTTGCCTTTTTGTTGTTGTTTGTTACTAGATGCATCAGCCTGTATATGTATTTTTCATACTAAAACCTATCACCTTACTAAATTTCATTCCTCCTCTCTTCTCTCATTTTCTCTTGTCTCTTCCCATCTGCCCTTGTAATATCAGTTCTGATCATCCAACAAAGCTGAAAGTCAATTCATTCTCCACTCCTGTCTATAATCCAGGTGGGACAACTCCATCAATTTCAATTCCCTTTTTCTATATTTTTAATTGAAAAGATATTTTTAAGTACAATGTATTCTGTATACAATACCTCCCCAACTCCTCCCAGGGGTTCCCCACTTTCTCACTCACCCACATTTACACCTTTTCTTTGTCTCTTTCACTAGGATACAACTAGGCATCTAAAAATAATAGTGATTAGATAAAATAAAAACAAAGCAGAATAGGACCAAAATAAAAGAAAAAATGTCAAATAAAAAGCTCAGAAACACATACAGACAGGCCATTTTGATACACAGAAATCCCATAAAAACACAAAACAAGGAATCATAATCTATACACAAAGAATGTGTAATGTTTAAAGCAAGAAAATAAAAAGCTCTGACAAAGTATTATCAGACAAAAAAACTTCAAAATTTCTATTGAATTTGTTTTGTGCGGTCCATCTTCTGCTGGGCATGGGACCTGGCCTTAAGTGTGTTTTGTATGCCCAATGATACTTCATTGCCAAAAAATTAATTTTTCATTTGTGAGCAATTGGAGATAGCTTCTGCGTTTGATATGTGGACTTATGCCTGCTTTCCCTCTCAGTGCTGGGACTCTATCTGGCCCAGACCTGTGTAGACACTATGTACGCTGCCATGGTCTTTGAGTTCATATGTGCACTGTTCCTACTGTGTTTAGAAGGCCTTGTTTCCTTGGTGTCCTTTATCTCCTCTGGCTCTTACAATTTTTCTGTACCCTCTTCAGCGAGATTCCCTGAGCCATAAGGGATGGAACTCATGGAAGCATCCCATTAAGAACTGAGTATTCCAAGGTCGCTCATTGTCTGCACATTGTTCAACTTTGGGTCTCTGCATTTATTTCCATCTATTTCAAGAGGAAGCTTCTCTGATAATAGCTGATTTATGGGTATAGCAGAATATCATTGGGAGTTGTTTTGTTGCTATGTTCCTTTAGCAGACCAGTTGCATTTGGTTTATTACTAGATCCCTGGCTATCTGATTTCAGGTTCTTGACCGCCTGAGCAGTGTCAGGGATAGGTTCTATCTCATGGAGTAGGCCTTAAATCCAATCAGATATCAGTTGGTAACTCTCACAAGCTGTATGCCACTATTACACTGGCATATCTTGCAGGCAGGTCACCATTGTAAATCAAAGGATTTGTAGTTGGGTTAGTGTTTACCTTTCTCCTAACACCCCTATGGATTATATTCTATCCAATATTTACTGAACCAGCTAGTATGTTATTGTATGTACACAGTAATAATTCCACTGGCTAGAAGTAAACTGACACCATTTATTTATTTATTAATTTATTAATTAATTAATTTATTTATTTATTTTTGGTTTTTCAAGACAGGGTTTCTCTGTAGCTTTGGAGCCTGTCCTGGAACTAGCTCTTGTAGACCAGGCTGGCCTCAAACTCATAGAGATCTGCCTGCCTCTGCCTCCTGAGTGCTGGGATTAAAGGCATGTGCCACAAACAGCCTGGTGACACTTGTTATAAGAGAAAAGATGTGGCATGCTTTGTGCAAGCCCATGGGGGGCCTGTCCATTTCTGAATGGAGAAGGAGGAAGAGTGGATGGAGATGGAGGTAGATGGGAAATGGGAGGGGACAGAAGTAGAGAAGGGAGGGGAAACTGGTTAGTATGCAAAATAAATGAAAAAATGTTATTTAAATAAAAAAGAATATATATATATATATATATATATATATATATATATATATATATATATATAATTCCTGATTCCTAAAGTGATGAGGATTATTTCACTTTGAGATTGAATCTGCAGGACAATGAGAAACATAATTTTGTGGCTAGGTTATGTAAAATCTCAGTTATTCCCAGATGCCAAGTCATATAGCATATAGAAGGTCTCATCTCTTTACCATTTTGATACCACATAGAGATCTTATCCTAATCAGAATGGCAATTTCATTTACGAATATCTTCTTGGACATTATGGCTAGTTTCTCCTTGGACACTTCAGACTGAGGTAGATGCAGAATTTCCATACAGATTGGATTTATAGAAACAAACTTATTTCAAAGGTTTCCTAGTTCAATCATCTTGAAGTGACATTTACATATGTTTAATGTTGTTTCATAGTTTTATTTTAAATGTCTTATTTGGGGAAAACGATATGTGTGAATTACCACTGGAGACTGGGGAGTAGTGGAGAGATTTAGCTCTACAATTTGGGTTATTCATGTATAGTACAAAGGAAGAGAAACAAACCATTTATTATTTTTCCATTGCTTTGCTATATACTATAGATTGATTGCAGAGTCTCAATTTAGGCAAGTACTGTACCACTGAGAAAAAACCTCCAGCCCAACTTTTAAATTTTTATTTTGAGACAGGGTTTAAGCTGTTCAATAAACTAGTCTTGAATTTATGGTCTCCTTCCTCTGTTTCTGGAATAAGTGAGTATACATGCTTGTGCCATAAGGCCTAACTGGCTGTATTTTACTCATGTTATGGAGCTTAAAGATGGAGTTCCAAGTCAATTTTCCTCATTCTTCTATTGCTTTATGTTTTCATATTGAATCCTTACTGCCTCCTATTTAAAATTAACTCAATCTGATGAGTCAAAATTTAGATACTAAAACAAAAATTCTTTATTTATTTTTGAGACATGATTTCTGTGTGTAACAGCCCTAGCTGTCCTGGAACTCACTCTTGAATAAACTGGCATTGAACTCACAGAGGTCTTCCTGTCTCTGCCTTCCGACTGCTGGGATTAAAGGCATGTGCTACCATGCCTGTCCCAAAACTGAAATTCTTAACACTGAGTTTCATGTTTAAGGTTTTTGAGTGATCTTTGCTGTTCTTCATAACCAAGGGCCACTTCTCTTCTTTAGTCTGATTCATTAAAAATGAATCTTAGATACCATCTCATGTTCAGGAAGTTTCTACATCCAAAATAAACAGTGGGAATTTGCCAATGACATGGAACAGATACAGACAAGGAACAAATAACCACTTAAACATATTTTAGATTCTCCATCTAGTAGCCATTCTTGGGGCATTGGGGAGATTCTTTCCCTTTTCTTATACTTGTTTTAGGCATAGTCACTTTACAGGCATTTCTTTGGTAATGTAAACTATTTTTGTAAGGGTCAACTTTGTTTTAATATTCACAAGAGTTGAATCTGTGTTGAGAATGCCTTATATCTAGGGCAGACATTGTAATGGCCTATTATATTGAGCCAGGAATCCTAAGGCTGGGGTTGCAATTTTCCTGGGACGATTTCATCATACTGCTAAATATGATACATACTTCAGACTCTCAGAGATATCCTAGTTGGACTTATGGTTGCTATTTATGCTATACTCATATGTATCTTACCATCTGTTGCACTGAGGAAAAAGGAAACAGAAGTCCATGTGGATTAGAATTTCACACTAGTTCCACTAATTAGAGATAATAAGATCTTCACTCATAATTTCACAAACTGTTTTCAGAAATAAACAAAAAATGTTTAGTAAGTTTCATAAGACAGTGAAGTAGTACAATTTGAACTGGTATGTTTGTGAAAATCCATGTTTTTCAGTGACACAATGATGACTTCACACAGTAGGGACATTGTTGGGGGAAAACAGGCTAGTTTTGACACAGTGCTTTGATACAAAAAGACCAGTCAGATGCGGAATAATGATTGAAAACATGGGTTATTTTTCATTGTCTTTTTTATAATGTCTTTTTATGGGCCTTATATGAAGTGAAAGGCTGGAAAGTCCTTTTGTCTGTTCAGTAACTTATTAGCATCAATAACTATTGATGTCATTTCGACCGTGACTAGCCAGTCTGTTTCTTTGTTCCCTCTTGTGTCAAAAGCAGCATGATACTGGAAGTCATGAAAGAGAGAGAAGCACAAAAAGAGCTGGATTTTCTTATAGAAATGCTAGTCTTGACATTTTTTCTCACTCAGCATATTGGCAATTTTTTTATCTCTAATACACACATACACACACATATACATACACACACACACACACACACACAAATATGCTTTGTACTATACCCTTTCCAAAAGCAGAATAATTTAAGAAGCACTTAGTTGGTAACTAAGTGAGGTCAGAATATGATAAAAATACCTTAGAAAGTTTTAGAACTTTCTAATGTCAGACTTCAGTTCAAATTGCCAGCCACAATTTCCATATACATTAACAAAATCATCAAATATGCCTCAAAATCATGCTAAAAGATCTGATTAGCTGATGGTTATGGGCAATTTTATTCCCCTAAAACACTTTCAAAGCACATTGGTAATTTGAATCACTGAGTACAACATAACTTTCTGAAAATTAAATCAGATATTTTCTCAAATCACTGTTTTGTCTGATCACTGTGTTTAGTGCTACACACTTAACATTACTCTAGAAGGGATGTGACAAGCTGTCAGAACCACTCTGACTATATAAAACACCATATTTTTTCAGAGGTATGTTTGCCTTCTTTCCTCTTTCTTAATATGTCAAATATTTACAAGTTAGATTGAAGCTAGCACTTCCTGTTGCTGTTATCTGAAGTCCAGAGTCACTAAATTCCAGGTTTTATAAGTTATGGCATTCCTTAAAGGACTGGAATAAATTATCTATTTATAGATATAAATATAAAACATGGTAATATCTTTCAAAGAAGAAATAAAACTAATAGATTTATAAGAGTTAAAAAGTATGTTTTTGTTATAAAATGGAGAATGCTGCTAAAAGTTCCTGTTTCCAGTTAATATGCAACTATAGAGTGGAGATAAAACACTATTTGGTTCTAGAAATTTTCTAGAATTGTTCTTTTTTATAACTAACATCAAGGCAAGTCTGTTCTGGCAGCATCCATACTCCTCTAACAAGTAATACTCCCTGCAGAAACCTTCCACCAGATCATATCAATGACTGCAAATCAAGCTCTCATTTCATTTCTCAAGGTGGATACAATCTGGTGTATTTTTAGAAACTATTTTTTCACCAGAAAGGGAATATGTATTTCTTTATTTGCTGAATTTAATTATATATTAAAATATACAGTGTTCTCTTCTATTATGAGTAATCAGGGCATGCAAATTGCAGGCTTCATTCTTCCATTTTAATATGCTTCATTGGAAGATGAGCAATGATTTGTTTTTTAATCTCACACATATCGGCCTGAGGGAAAATCGTTTGATCTTTGACAATTAAAGGCCTTAGGATTTAGCTATTATGCCATTAGATAAGGATAATTTTATTAACTTATCTCAAATATCATGGAAATTTGAGATCATACCAGTTTATTTAACAAGTCAATTTAGAACTCATATTGCATTTGCATAATTTTCTAACTCTTTTCCCCTCAGAATAAAACTCTTCAAGGTGTTAACTCATGAAATGCTTTAAAACCTAAATGTTTCTCTTTTACTCCAAACCAAATCAGACATTTTTTTTGCATTCAAGATACTGTAAGTAATTTGTGTTTATCATTTACATAGGTGCTAAGAAATTTCTAATCATTGTCTTACTCAATTTAAACATCATTAAGCATTTATAATACCTGCTACTTATAACATCCTGTAACTTTCCTCATCAAGTGAATGTATTTCACTGTTTTTTTTTGCCAGATTTCATTTATCTTGTCTGTGTTTTCAGTCATACTTTACATTGAAACACTGAAACTTAACATGAAAGGTCCAGCTCATCATGAGCACCTGTGGATATTGCTGAAATTGTTGAATATCATTTGACCTCAAGCAAACAAAATAGTAAGCCCTTATATTATCCTTACATAGTATAAAGAGCATTTTTATTTCTCCAAGGAAATACTCAGTAAATCATTTCAGTGGAGAAAAGTTAAAATATTATAGATAACTAACTAGTAGAAAGCATGAGAAAAGGTAATTTTATAGCACACATATAATCAGAAGATAGCGGGCTGATAAGGTTTCTAAATAGGGTACTGAATGCAGCTGGATATCTGTGATTGGCTAGAATCACTGAAATGTGAAAGAACTGCTCAAGATGAACTTCTAAAACTGTCTCAGGCCATTGCTTCTGTTTCTTCTGATTAGACCAGGAAGAAGGGTGCCTTCCCCTAAGAGAACATCTGGTTGACTGGTTGACTTATTAAAGTGCAAATCTGACTGTGTTTTGGAGTCAGATACCCTGTGGTGTGCTTCTTCACAAATCAAGCCTAAGTTCCTGACTTAACTAAGATCTCTTATTATGCTGCCTCGTCTATTGAGTAGTTGGTCACACCAGAATAGCAGATTGCATGGAGACAATACCCAACAGTGTAGGTGCAGTCTTTACCACACCACATGAAACAAATTCCTTCCATCCACACATTCACAAACACCAGTATCTCTTTGCAGTTCATAGACTTGCCTTATGATATGACAGTATCACTCTCCATTCATTGCTGTAACGTGGGTAATTATAATCTTAAAGGATTCCGATGTTACATATAAAGAGGCAGAATAATATTGTTACTTAGAAGCATCTCAAATGTTATACTCTCTATTTCCTCAAAACCCAGGAAGTTCCCAGGATGACAAGATGAATCAGCAGGTAAAGGAGCTTATATCCAAGCCTAAGGATCTGAGTTTGATTTTAATTTTGGTGATCCCTGGAATCCACATGGCAGAAGAAGAGAACTGAACTCAGCAGTCTGTCCACTAACCTCTGTATGTACATTATGCATTGCATTCACATATGTGCATGAGCATGCACACACACAATAATAAATATATTTTTAATTTTAAAAATGGATCTTATAGCAGATGAACTTTTGATTAGACATAGTTCATTTGTATAAAAAAGAAACTATGATGCAAAATGAATCCCATGGAAGAATTGGAAAAAGTTTTACTAGATAAAACTATTACAATCCACAACTATTCTCCATAAATTAGAGCTGTATTTTATTCGCGTAATTAATTTTCTTCAAAAAGACTGACCAGTCTATTTAGTTAGAAAGAAACATTCATTGTTATGATGGTTCTTATAGAAATTAGTTTTCAGTTCACTCTTCAAGGCAGGATTTGTACACAAGTTGCAAATATCATAAAGGTAGAGCAAGCATACTTACTGTTTTCTCCATTTAAAGGTGAGTAAATTGTGATACATAAGCATTAATGAAGATACCAAGTCCTCCACAGGACTGGCAAAGTTGGAGTAGAGTACAATTATTTTGATGTGAAATTAACTTTCCATTTTCCCTACTGTTAATATTACCAGCACCATATTCCTGAAGACTAATTTGTGATAAACTCAAACATAATTTTCTCTCTTCAGAGTGCTGTTTCAATGTTCTGAGAGAAAAGGAGATGTGTAGTTTAAATTCAGCCTGAGTAATACCAACTGAAACCAAGAAGATCACTTACATCCATGCAACATGTACACTACTTTACTTTCTAGTTTGGTACTTGGACAAGAAAATTGAACTTTTACAACCATTAAGTAGCTTATCTCAAAATCCTACAGCAGTATTCAGATAAATGGCATCCAGCTCATCTGAGTGTTGAGTTTCCAGATCATAAACTCCTAAAGGGCAGAGTCTACAATTATTTGGCTAACTTTCTATCGCTTGTGACTGTAGAAGCTTAATAAATACTATTTCATGGTAATAGTGATGATGACAAGTTAATGCTCCTCAAAGCACCATCCAACCAGTCAATTTAGTGAAAGTCAAACTGGTCGTTGGATGTCATAAAAAAATCAGTCACTTGATTGAATGAATTATTCAAATGGCAGCTGCTTGCTTTTACGCTTGTATAGACACAACATTAAAGTTGCTTTCCATATTGAGAAGAGTTAGGGAGTGATGCAGTATAGCTGTTGCTTAGTAGCCAAGGGAGGCGCATCAGTCAGAAACTTTAAAACAGAAAGCTGGAATCACTACTGAAACTAACAAAAATAGAATAGTGTAATGTTAAAGAATCCAATGGCAGAAAATTATCTGACTTAACTTCTGTTTTAATGTTTTCACATGACATATTTTAATCATAGTCTCTCCCACCCTCTAACTCTTCCTAGATCCTCCGCACCTCTTTACCCACCCAACTCAGTGCTCTATCTCCTTCTCATTCTTTCTCTCTAAAAAAAGTAAAAATAAGGAAAAAAGCAAAAAAAAAACTAAAAAAGAGACAAACTAAAGACCAGGAGAACCAATAAGACCATAAACAGCACAAGACAAAAAGCAAGCACAGAGTAAAACATGGAGTCTGTTTTTTGTTGGCCAACTACTTCTGGACTGTGGTTGACATACCCACTGACTGTCCATTGAAGAAAACTGATATCCCTCTCCCATCTGGTACTGACTGCAAATACTTCTTGGTTAGGCGTGGGAGTTTCCTCAATTTCTTAACCATGACCTGATGCAATTAGAATTAAGTATCCCAGTCAGGAAGATACTATTCATTATCTTTGTCCTACAAAGAATACATATTCATCTTTTCATTAGGAAAATTACTAAGCAGTGGCTTTGAGCAGAGACCAAATAATGAAGATCATCAGAATTTTCTTGATAATAACCTTAGTGTGTCCTTTCCTCCTGTATTAATTATATATGCAACTTTGAAACAAAAACAAAGTCATAGAAGTTGCTCCTGGATTTCAGAACTTACTCTAAAGCTATCATAATTGAGTTAGCTTAGTATTCATCAGACTACATTTATAGAGGTCAATGCAATAGAACATATTATAGAAAAAGAGCTCAGAAATCTACAATTAACTGATTTTTAAAAAATTTGCTAAGCTAATACATGTGAAAGGGATATTCTTTTTATTTATTAGATTTTAAAAAAAATACCAATCCAAGTTCCCACTCCCTCCCCTCCTCCCATTCCCTCCACAAACACTCCCACCCCTCCCCCATCTAATCCTCAGAGAGGGTAAGGTGCATTGCCTTGTGGATGGTCCAAGGCCCTCCCTACCATATTTAGGATGAGCAAGGTATACATCCAAAGAGAATAGGATCCCAAAAAGCCAGTACATGCAGTAGGGATAAATCCTGGTGCCACTGCCAGTGGCCCCTCAGTCTGCTCCAGCCATGCAACTGTCAACCACATTCACAGGAACTAGTTTGGTCCTACGTTGGTTCATTCCCTGCCCAGCTGGAGTTGGTGAGCTCCCATTAGCTCAGGAAAACTGTTTCAGTGGGTGAACCCATCATGGTCTTGACCTCCTTGCTCATATTCTCATTCCTTCCACTCTTCAACTGGACTTTGGGAGCTCAATCCAGTGCTCTGATGTGGGTCTCTGCCTCTGCTTCCATCAGTTGCTGGATGAAGGCTCTATGGTGATATTTAAGATAATCAGTCCGACTACAGGGCAAGTCAAGATTTGGGCCCCTTCTCCTCTATTGTCCAGGGTCCTAAGTAGGGTCATTCTTTTGGATTCCTGGGAATTTCTCTAGAGCCAGGGTTTTGCTTACCATATAATGGCTCACTCAATCAAGACATCTTTCTCCTTGCTCTCATCTCTGTCCTCCCTACATCTCGACCATCCCATTCCCTCAAGTTCTCATCTACCCTCCCCCCTACCATTCTCTTCTCCTCCTACCCTTCCCTCTCCCCGAACCGCCATGCTCCCAACCCTGCCAGTCAATCCTGTCTGTTTCCAATTTCTATGTGGGTCTATATGTTATTTTCTTTGGGTTCACCTTATTACTTAACTTATCTAGGATCATGAACTATAGGCTCGATGTCCTTTGTTTATAGCTAGTATCCACTTATGAGTGAGTACATACCATATTCATCTTTTTGGGTCTGCATTACCTCACTCAAGATAGTGTTTAATTCTATCCATTTGCATGTAAAATTCAAGATGTCATTGTTTTTCACCGCTGAGTAGTATTCTAATGTGTAAATGTACCACATTTTCTTTATTCAATCTAATGTGTAAATGTGCCACCTTTTCTTTATCCATTCTTTGGTTGAGGGGCATCTAGGTTTTTTCCAGGTTCTGGCTATTACAAATAATGCTGCTATAAACATAGTTGAACAAATGATTTTGTGGTATGATTGATCATCTTTTGAGTATATGCCCAAGATTGATATTGCTGGATCCTGAGGTAGGTTGATTCCCAATTTTCAGAGAAACCGCCATACTGATTTTCAAAGTGGTTGCAAAAGTTTGCATTCCCACCAGCAGTGGATGAGTGTTCCCTTTACTCCACATACTCTCCAGCATAAGCTATCATTAGTGTTTTTGATCTTAGCCATTCTGACAGGTGTAAGATGGTATCTCAGAGGTGTTTTGATTTCCATTTCCCTGATACCTAAGGAAGTTGAACATTTCCTTAAATATCTTTTGGCTATTTGAAATTCTTTTGTTGAGAATTCGCTGTTTAGTTCAGTACCCCATTTTTAATTGGGTTATTTAAAATTTTACTGTCTAATTTCTTGAGTTCTTTATATAATTTGGAGATCAGTCCTTTGTCTGATGTGGGGTTGGTGAAGACATTTTCCCATGTTGCTTTTTAAGTTGCTGGAGGAATTCTTGCATTGGTAACTACTCATCTCTTCCTTCAAATGAGGCCGGCAGGGTCTTTGTGTCTTGGTCAAAACCTTCATGTTGCTGTCTGAGTGTTTGGGAGTTTTGCTTGGTCTGCTCTGTAATGTCAATGTCTGTCTCAGAAAGCTTCTGAGTTTTCTATATGCCTACTTTCTTGGTCTTCTCTCTTGGTTTGCTCTCTTGGTGTTCTCTCTTATTCCCCTCAGTGTTGTAGCAAGCTCTTGGTCCTTCTTGGATCCCCTCAGTATTGGAGTAAGCTGTGTTTCAGAGTTCTACCAAGGTTGCAGGAGGATAGGTGGGTTTAGGGGCAGGGTTTAGCTAGTAGTTTGGATGAAAGCTGGATGGGTTTGGGTTTGGAGGGATCCTAGCTACAGGAAACTCCCTGTTTGCTGGCTAGAAAAGCCAAGGGAGTTGGGAAAGGGGCTCGGGGTTTTGTCCCACTGGGGAGGTCCTAGAGAATGGGGAACCCCACCTTGTGGCTGTTCACTCACATCTTAAGTCCCCTCAGTATTGGAGCAAGCTGTGTTTCCAAGAGGAATATTCTTATAAAAATGTGCTGAAAAATGGAGATAAGCAACACATAAAAAACAAAGAATAAGAATATTTCAGGTCTTGGACACTTGTTCAGCTATGTTCATAGCAGCATTATTTGTAAGAGCGAGAACCTGGAAACAACCTAGATGCCCCTCAACCAAAGGATGCATAAAGAAAATTTTGTATAGCTACACAATGGAGTATTACCCAGAGGGGGGGGGGGGAAACAATGCCATCATGAAATTTGCAGGCCAATGAATGGAACTAGAAAAAAAAACTATCCTGAATGAAGTAACTCAGACTCAGAAAGACATATATGGTATGTACTCACTAATAAGTGAGTATTAGATGTAAAGCAAAGCATAGCCAGACTACAGTCTTCAACCCCAGAGAAGCCAGGCAACAAGGAGAGCCCTAAGAGGGACACATGGATCTCTCTGGTACAAGGAAATAGATTAGATGTCCTGGGTAAACTGTGAGTGGAGTAGAGGGGAGAGGATGGTGGGACGGGAACATGAGGGATCAGTATGGCAGCATTGGGAGTGGTATGGAGAGGGAGAGCAAGGAAAGAGATATCTTAATAGAGGTGGTTAGGGAGAAACCTGGTGGCAGGGAAAGTTCCATAAACCCACAAGTATGACCCCAGGTTAATAGAATCCTAGCAATAGTGGAGAGGGTGCCTGAACTAGCCTTCTCCTGTAATCAGATTGGTAACTACCCTAATTAACATCTTAAGAGTCTTCATCCAGCACCTGATAGAAGTAGATGCAGAGATCCACAGCCAAGCACTGGATTGAGCTCCGGGAGTCCATTTGAAGAAACAGTGCAAGGATTTTACGAGCAAGGGGGGGAAAGCTCATGATCGGGAAACCCACAGACACCTGACCTGAGCTTGTGGGAACTCACAGACTCTGGAGGGATAGCTAGAGAGCTGGCATGGGAATGACCTAGGCCCTCTGCATCTGGGTGACAGTTGTGTAACTTGGTCTTTTGTGGGGCCCCTAGCAGTGGGACCAGGACCTATCCTTGTTATCTGAGCTGGCTCTTTAGAACCTATTCCCTATGGTGGGATGTCTTGTTCATCCTTGATGCAGGAGGGAGGAGCTTGGTCTTGCCTCAACTTGATATCCCATGCTTTGCTGATTCCCATGGTAGGCCTTACCCCATCTAAATAGAGAAGGGGAACGAGATGATTGCGGGGATAGAAGGGAGGCAAGGGGATGGAACATGAGGAGAGGAGGAGAGGAGGGAGGGGAAACTGTGGTTGGTATGTGAATTGAATAAAAAATGGCGAATAATAAAAAAACAAAGAACAAACCTTCATTTTTTCTCTATTGAATAAAGATGTGTAGAAATGGCATTAGCCAAAATGCAAGAAAAAAAAACTTATTTTAAAATTTTCAGAGAAACTGGGTGGTGGTGGTGCACACCTTTAATCCCAGCACTTGGGAGGCAGTGGCAGGCGGATCTGTGTGAGTTCAAGACCAGCCTGTTCTACAGAGTAAGTTCCAGGACAACCAGAGATATACAGAGAAACCTTGTCTCAAAAAAAAAAAATAGGAGAATCCAGGCCTAGTGGTAAAAGTACCCTGTCTCAAAAAGAAAACAACAAAACCAAAAAATTAGAAATCTTAAATTTGATAATGATTTCTCAAATACGAGAAAAGCAATTTAATGGAGAAACCAATAAATCAATCACAGCTGACCAGATTGAAAGATTTTGTTCTGTTATCTAATATCAGTCTTTCTCTACCATATTTTTCTAGATAGGGTTTCCCAAAGAATTTAGATCTCATGGGTTTGGCTACACCAGATGGTCAACAAGTCACTCTTGTCACTGTCTGCACAGCACTGAGATTATAGGCACATGACACCAGACCTAGTTTTTCCATGGATGCTAGGGATTGAAACTCAGGTCCTTTTGTTTATGTAGTAAGCTCTTTACTGATTGAGCTATCTCTCTGACCCCCAAAGCTGCTTTTGTTTGTTTTGTTTTCTTATTTTTGTTTTTGTTTTTTTTAGACAGTCTTTCTCTGTGTAACAGCCCCGGCTAACCTGGATCTCATTCTGTAGAACAGGCTGACCTCAAACTCATGAAGATCTGACTGCCTCTGCCTCCCAGGTGGTGGGATTAAAGGCATGCTCCACCACTCCCAGCATTTTTTTTAAAAAAGTAATCTCTATAGATGTGAGGAAGTGAGTAACAGATAGAGATAAAGCATTTGCTAAGCTATGCTATACATAGCTAAGCTATGTGATACATATTTGCATGTAAAGATTTGGAGTTAGGAGTTTCCAATGAGAAAAAACATGAGATGTTTGTCTTTCTGGGTCTGAGTTACCTCACACAATATGATCTTGTCTAGTTATATATATATATATATATATATATATATATATTTGCCTGCAAAATTCATGATTCTGTTTTTCTTTTAAGATGGATAGTGTTCTATAGTACATAGGTACATTTTCATTATCCATTTGTCAATTAAAAGACATTTAGGTGGTTTCCATTACCTAACTATTGTGAATAGAGCAGCAATAAACATGGCTGAGCAATGAACATATCTGTGGAATATGATATTGAGTCCTTTGGTCATATGCTAAGGTATATTATAGGTAGGTTACATGATAGATTTATTTTTAGCTTTTAGCTCTTGGATACTTCTCCTCATTGCTTTCTGGAGTTGCTGGGTGTGTTTGCAATCCTACATGATATTTATGTTCCAGAAGAGAAATTTTATACTAGGGGAATTGTTTTGATATGTAATGTGCTCTCATGCTAACACTACAGAGGGATTTTATTATATAAAATGCCTTTCTTCTTCTTAGGCCCCAAGGGCAGAGATATAGTCCAATCTCATGTGGTTCTGGAAGTGAGAAACATGAGAACAATTTTAAATTGTTCACATTTTTGCTCTATGGCTATCATATCTCATAGCTTTCTGACCTTGTATGTGTTTTACTCTGCTCATTTTTCACTATGTATATTGGTTCTCACTATCTGTACTCATGGCAAAAGAGGAAAAACAATTGAATAACACAACAAAATTTGAATAAAGTACTACCCCAAATATAAAATAACCACAAGTTCTTCTTAATATACATAAGCCATTCGGTATAAAAATGAAAGAAAAGCGATTAATCTTCCATGTATAAGAATTCCAGATACTTTATGAAGATTTTGTGTGTTCAAGGCATTTAAAGAAATTTCCCAGTCTTTACATGTGGGCCATATAGAGTAAGGTCAGAGAAAAAGACAATGGATTTACAGAAGAGAATATTCATCAGATAATTATAGTTAATATCATTAGTGATAAATCATATGTGTGGTCAATACTTTTTATATTGTGTGATGAAAGTGGCACTTCCCCTTAGTGAATTTCTTCCTCCAAATTCTAAGTCTAATCATAAAACATTCCAATTGTGGGGTATCTTATAAAATTTCTAATTCATATCCCTCATCAATGTCAACATTATCAAAACCAAGTAAAGTTTAGAGACTCTCACAGCTTTGAAGAACAAAAGAAAAGACACTCTGTCTTGGTTATAATTTATTTTCTAATAAGTCCCCAGTGGACCACTCTGAGGTAGTGTCACTTAAGATTCAACTTTCAGGAATGGATTAAGGAGCAGATAAGTTGCTGTAGGGGTAGATATTTCCTGAGAGAGCAGCAACTGTAGAAACCAACCCTGACCCCACTTTAATCTTTCCATCTCTCTTTATGCACACATACGCAAGCGCACGTGCACACACACACACACCAGTTGCATGTCATCTACCATGAGGTCTTCTTCAACACTAAGCAGATGCCAGAGAGTATTACTGAATTCCAGTATTTCAAAATAAATAAATACTTTTCTTTATAAAGTACCCTACCTTTGATATTGGAAGGAAAATCATGCTAAAATCCTTACCAACAGTGAGATGAGTAATGGATATCCTAACCATTCATTAATACAAGTATGTTTTGAAGTTACCACACCACTATATATATATATATATATATATATATATATATATATATATATATATATATATATATATATATATATATATATA
>PVIU01021196.1:0-11751 GCA_004026605.1 Ondatra zibethicus | reverse complement strand
ATTTTCCCAGGCATTTTCGGTCACACTTGTAATCTGGGCTGGCCATGAGGAAGATGGGGCAGAAAGATCAGCGGTTCAAAACTACTTGCAACTTAACAAATTTGAAAACAGCCTGGGACTGTATTAGACACTGTCTCAAAATTAAAATAATATAAAATAAACCAACCTCAGATACATGGTAAATTTCATGCCATCATGTGTTATATAGTGAAACTATCTCAACAAACACAAAATAGGGGAAATTTTATTATCTTTCTCATGGTGTGTGGTGATGTTCGATTTTTTTGTGGTGCTGGGAATTAAACCTGTGGCCTCATGCATGCAAGAAAAGTATTTTATCAGTGCAGATATGATTCCAGTCATGCTCTCATGTTTAAGTGGAATTTGGCATCAGACAAAGAAAACTGAGGGCAACATGAAGAGGCGGTCAAAATTCTAGACATACACCTGTAGAACAAAGATGCTTCCATGTCCCCTCAGTTTATGTAGGGAAGCCACTCCAGCCCCATGCTTTAATGCCATATTTAGCTTATGATGTCTATTGTCAGGATCTTCAGCTGAAGCCATTTAGCTCCTGCCTGATTGTTCAGAGCTACAGAAAAAAGCAAACTCAGCTTCTAGTTAAGGCAAGTAGAAAGATTCAACTTTAAACAGCTGCAGGTGTGCCATTCAGAATCGAGTCAGAGTTAGTACCAGTCATTGATCTGCCTTCTGCTAGCAACAATTGCTACCACATTAACTTTTTGACTAATTTTCAAGGTTCAGCCTGAACTATTATTCATAAAATACAATGATACCAAGTTAGATGACAATCAACTAACAAGGAAATCATAGAACAAGTTTTTGAAAGATTAGGAATTGCAAGTTTCAGAAAGAATGTTCTCTGTCACAGTCTTTTTACTCTGATTTTAAGACCAGAGCATAAATATTAGATACATTTTATTTGAATATTTTTTTCAAACAGTATATTTTGATCTTATTCTTTTCTTTCCCCCAATTCCTCCAGGACCTCCCAATGTCCCCACCAATCAACTTCGTGTTCTCTCCCCTCCTCCATCAACAACAACAAAACCAAAAAAAATAAACCAAAAAACCCAATGAGACAAAAAGCAACAAAGCAAAATGAAATTACACACACACACGCACACATGCACACACACACACACGAGTGCATTTTGTGTAGGCCAGCTACTCCTGGGCAATGGTCCTACCCTGCAGTGTATGTAGTTGCTATGCCGAATGACACTCTACTGGAGAACATCAACTATCCCCTTCCCAGCAGGTATCAATTTCAAATAGCTTCTTGATTAGGAGTGGGAATCTCTCACATGGGCTGATATTTATTAGCTGGATTAAGATTGATGGTCAGTGAGCCCCAGGGATATACCTATCTCTGTCTGCCCAGACAAGTGAGCAGCATCATTCCCAGCTTTGATTTTTTTTGCTAAAATATGCTAAATTTTGCTAAAATTACCCCTTCCAAAACTATGTGCATTCTTTGAAGGCTTATACAGTTTCAATGAGCTTATTAAATTAGATCATTTTCTCTGAGAATCAATTATGCTAACCATCAAATATATCAGACTGGTTTTTGATGAATTACCTCCTAAAAACTAAACCCATGAATGAAATGAGGAAATTAATTTAAAAATCAAATGCTAGAAAAAAGACCATTTGACAAGCTGTCTAGCACTTCCCAAAATCAATGTAAAAACAGCAATGACATGCTGTACCCTCTATTATTTGTTGGACTGCTTCTAGAGTATTTTTCATATAAAAGCAAATTTGGTTTCTACACTTGAACCATATAAATGTCTGTCTTCATAGCCTCTTGCCTTAAAATCTGGAAGCTCATGATAATGAAGTCTCAAATTCTATTCATGGTCTATTGTTTCATACTGGATGTTTTTGAGACAGGATGGTTAGAAGAAACATAGTTGAAAGACTTAGTATGAAAGGGAAATCCATATAAAATCGTCTTAATTGTGTTAAAAGATAATTTCACCTTTTCTTCTTATGAAATTTATTTGCATTCTGAAAAGATGTTTTGATATATAGCCATTTCTCTGCTGCAAAACAACTACTCTAAGCATTTGAAATTTAGTTGATGATATAGTTATATGACCATATCTATTTAATACTTATATAGATATGAGTGCATATTATCATAAAAGAAAGCTTTCAACCTTTGCTAGGGCAGAAAACTTTGACTGATGTTCAAAGTAAAAGCTTAAAAAAAAGACTAAAGCTAGCATAGCATCGTGGGATGTCAGTCCATCTCTCTGAACATTAATTTCCTCATCATATACTGTCAGATAACGAAGTGCCACATACAAAATTTATAGACAACAGATGAGTTTGGCATAAGTATTCCCCAAATATGTAGAAGCTCTATCTATAAAAAAATGATTCATTATATAACTGATGTTAAATTTAACCAGAAGGTCAGGAAGAAATGCATTTCTTTTATTTGTTAAATTAACAGCCATGTGGAAATTTGATTTCTAAGGGGTTTAATGCAGGGAATTTGAAAGGCCTAAATGTGAGATGATCCTTCGGGGTTCCTGATTTCTGGCCAGCCTTAGCTATAAAAGATACCATCTAAAAAATTTCTTTTAAAAAAAGGTTATCTCGGGCTGGAGAGATGGCTCAGAGGTTAAGAGCACCGGCTGCTCTTCCAGAGGTCCTGAGTTCAATTCCCAGCAACCACATGGTGGCTCACAACCATCTATAATAAGATCTGGTGCCTCTTCTGGTGTGTATATGTTAACAGAACATTATATGCATAATAAATAAATAAGTCTTTAAAAAAAAGGTTATCTCTGACAGATGTGGTGGCATACACCTTTAATCACAGCATTTGGGAGGCAGAGGCAGGCATGGCTCTGTAAGTTCGAGGACAGCATGGTCTACAAATCAAGTTCCAGGACATCCAGGGCTGTTACACAGAGAAACTCTGTCTTAAATATCTGCCCCACCCAATGATGATAATAGAAGGAAAGAGAGAGAGAGAGAGAGAGAGAGAGAGAGAGAGAGAGAGAGGAAGGGAAGGAAGAAGGGAGGGAAGGAGGGAGAGAGGGAGGGAGGGAGGAAGAAAGAAGGATATCTCACAAAGTGATGAGGTAGCTCAGTGTGTAAAGGTGCTTGCTACTCAAAGAAACAAGCCTTCAACACTCAATGACTTGAATTTGATCCAAAGAACCCATATAAAATGGCATATAATCTCTTCCACAAAGTTGTCTTTTGGCCTCCATGCCCACAAAAGAGGTATTATGTGCCCACATGTGTGCGTGCACACACACACACACACACACACACACACAAACACAATTACTTTATGACTTTTTAAACACTGTGGGTATAACACAGTATTATGAAAATACCATAATAAAATCCATTAATGGCTATGCTAACATAAAAATAATTGTCAGGAACAAACGTGTGACATTCTCCTGTGAATGCAAAAATCATGACCACTTGGATGCTAGACCTGCTCCTCCCACCAATCATTTTTACCATCCTAAATTTTGACATTGCCTGTATAACTACATAAAATAACCACTCTGAACCACTGCGTAGGAGGAGCTCATTGAATAACACATATTTAATGTTAAACTGGTCATGAAATTGGTCTTTAATAATGTTGTAAAATTGGGAGCAGGTCCCTACAATGATACTTATATTTGAAGCAAAACATTTTAGAAAAAGTAAAAAGCAGTTTCCTTTAATAATGGGGACATTTTTATTGGAGACTAGGTATAGAAATTGCAGAGGCAATGTTCATTAGGTGAAAAAAACATGGTGAAATGTTCTGAAAGAAAAAGCTAATTATTGTTTTTGAAAGCTAATTATCTTAATCAAAATCAACCTATGAATCTAAAACTGAAATATCAGAAATTACTATGTAAACTCTCAGAATGTCTCAAATGAGGACTCAATATTCTACAATTGTTCTTTCCCAATGAATATTTAAATACTTCTTGTAATGGCAATTTAAAAAGGAAAGTGTATCTAAAAGCCAGCATTTCATCAGCACCACCACTGTAAACCATTGTAATGATAGCCAGTTTTACTTCAGTTGTTTTGTTAAACTAACAGTTGGATTTAATCTTTTGGTGGGGGCCAGGAAGTAAGTTTTACTGACCTGATCACTAATGATTTAATAAACAAATATTGTATATGGACACATTTACATATTCACAGATAGCTATAAGAGAAGAAAGCACTTCAATTTTTCTTAAAAGCAAGGCATCAATGTGGGTTTGGAATGAATTGCCCCATTCTGATAGCTATCTATGATCCTATACTTCTAAAAATAATGTCACTATTCTCTAACAATTTTATACGATACATTTTGATAATATTCATCCTTCTAACAACTCCCTCAGGATCTCTCTCTGCCTCCATATACATCCACTTTTATTCACCTCTATCTATTACAGGTTGTGTTGGCCAACTATACTTTGACATGTGAACAGCCTTGGAGTGTGGTTGATATCCCAGGTGTCACTTCACTGAAGAAATGTGAGTTTCTTCATGCAACAATCAAATGCCAATGGTTGCTCAGTTAGAGTTAGTACTTTGTTCTACCTTCTCTCCTCCATTCTGGGATTTTGTCTGATTGGCCTTAGGTTTTTTTGCACGCTGTCACAAACTCTGTGAGTTCATAAGTGCATCTGCCATGTTGTGCCTGGGAAACCCTGCTTAATTTAATTTACCACCTCTGGCACTTAAAGTCCTTCCACCCTTTGTTCCAAGCAGATACCTGAACATTGAAGGGAGGAGTCTGACATAAACACTCCATTTCCAATTAAGACATTTGTCTTTAAACTTTACCAAAGAGAAGTAGGGTGAATTCATCATAAAATGGTGTGTTAGACGTTCTTGAGTAAACTATTTGTCCTATGTGGAAACAAAGACAGTGAATTTAGAAGGTGTAAGTTGGACTGTAGTGTCCCAATTTTTGGGTTTAATTCCCAAATCCCAGTCTTTTGGCTATGTTGTGGCAATATATTATTATACAAATATCTGCCAAATTTTAAGAGACTGGATCCTTTTATGAAACTCAAAGCCAAAGTTAATAACACACCTTGAAGTCAGTTACATCTTAAGACTGCTATTCTACTGTGTACTCACCCTGTTTGTTTAACCTGCCTTTATGACAACAGCATAACAGCCAGCCTTACTTGCCTTGGATTTCTCATGTAAGCTGCTTTTACACATCATTTATGCATAGCTGTAATCTTAAATTATGTGTATACTTGAAGGCCACCTGCATGCATGTGTGTGTATGTTATGAAAGTCATTTCCTAAAGACAGCAAGGGCTTACTTTGGATCAGTTTACTGTTACAATGCATCATGTTTGGGGATGTGCTAGCTCAAGTCCTAAGAGGTTTAGCTCCTATTTTCATTCAATTTCCAGAGCTTGAAGTTGAAATAGGTTCTTGCCCTAGCTCATTGACTGTTCTTTTCTTCTCTTGCTTTGAACTTAACTGTGTTACATATATCCTGAAAGAAGTTTCTATCAGATGCTTTCTCAAGTTTGCTGTACACATTCACTAATACCTAGACAATTTTCTCACTGAAGAAGGAAGTTTTAGAGGCTGTCCTATTCATGACAGTGTTCCTAAAATTACAAAGAGCTTTGCACAAAACAGACACTATTTGTTAAATATATTAGTTTCCTTTGTTAATATGTTTATGCCTTTTTCTTTATATTTTTCTACTGTTGCCTAACTTTGTGCTTATATTCCTTATTTCTTAATTTTAGTGAGCTCATTACCACTCAGTTCCTCTACCAATACTGCTTTGCTAATGATTTTAATTTCACTTTTTCCTATTGGGTGTTACTAAAAACGGAGTATCCAAATTCTCATCTCTAGTGAACAATATCTCATATACATGTTCAAAACTTGACAAACTTTGACATGGTAGGTGGTTAATATCTCAAGAAACTATAAATCAGTGTGCTAGAGTTTTAATTCTAGTACAAGTCATGTATTTCCAATGAGGCAAAAGTTTATAAATTAAATTTAAAAATAAGATAATTTAACCTATGGGAACTTTACAGCCTAAAATTCCTTTACATAAACATGACAGAGAAAAATTTGCTTTTATAGTGCCTACTTATAATAATGCCTAGTCTATAAAGAGATATCAATAAAAGTACTTCTTTAAACACTGTTAACAATAGGTTTTGAATCTGACAAAAGTTTAGAATGACCTTTAAGAAAAAGTAATATAAAGTCTATATTTGCCTATCACTAATAATTGAAAGTCAGACTATCAGATTAATACTTTGTTAATAATCGCATATGATGGTGGATAAGCCAAGACAAAGAGCATGAAAATGAACACGGCAAATTTAGGATACACTGGATGTCTCATTTAAAGAGTACTTAGTTGGAACCTAAAAACTCACTGATAAGTTGTTTCTTTTTTGTCCAAAGTTTTATCTATTCTTTCTTTTCATTTTGCATGTCTTTGTGAGTTTATGTGTATCTCATGTGAACAAGTGCCGAAGGAGGGCCATAGGGTGTCAAGTCACCTGGAATTGGAGTCACAGGCAGCTATGAGCCACCTGATGGTGCTGACAACTAAAGCTGTGTCTTCTAGAAGAAAAGCAAGTACTCTTCACCTCTGTACCCTCTCTCCAGACCATCAGTAATGTATTTAATTTTTTCTTTTCTTTTTTCAAGACAGGGTTTCTCTGTGCTGCCCTGGATGTCCTGGAACTCACCCTGTAGACCAGGCTGGCCTCGAACTCAGAGATCAGCCTGCCTCTGTCTCCTGAGTACTGGGACACTACCACCCAGCATTAGTAATGTATTTCAAATTTCTGGTCAGAGCCATATTTTGTACTTTTGAAATGAAGAACAGCTACTAAATGTCCCATTGAGTCTAGAGACTTATACTCCCTAATGTTGGATCTCAGACAAGCTGTGGGAGTTGACCTTCAATGGTCAGAGTAAGTATTTCACACAGTCCCATCTTGATTTCCCAGGACATCCTACAGTGAGCTTCTCACAAAGCATACTCAGCATAGATGGTAGGTTTTTTGTTCAGGGGGAGATATCCATTGACTGTTCTATGAACAGGCAGAGTTGACCAGATTTACTTAGGCATTTAACATTTTTGTGTGTGAGGGGGGTTTACCTATACTACCAACTTATTTCTTTCAAAAACTTTTTAATTTCTATAATCTAAATAGTTTTTAACATCTTCTGTAACTGAGATGAAGCATTGCATTCCTTTTTTTAGAAAGTGAAAATTGCTGTTCTCAAATGGAAACAAATTTTACATCAAAGAGCTAAAATTCAATGCCGAGGGGAAAAAAGCCAAATATGTAAAGCATTCTAGCAGCTGGAACTGATACTGGCAAAGGATGTGTCTAAACATACAAAGTGAGAAGATATGGGGCAATTTTTAAATAATTCCAGAAGTTTCATAACTTTGTTGTAATTACCTGAGTACTTAGACTAAGGAATACCTTAACTTAAATGACATGAAGAAATAACTCAAAACACCATTTAACTTTACATAGACAAACACAGACCTTATCTATCATACTACAAACTCAGATGTTTTGAAAAACTTTGGGTAATTTACTGCATTTTTTTCAGTGTTCGTCCAGATGCCTAGGAATATAGAGCCAAAACCAAGGCCAGTGAGACTATAGAACTTTTTCCAAAGGGCAAAGTAAATTGTTCTCCAAACCTTCCATGATTGCAAGGTTGTTTCAGTTGAATATAATTATAGTGTTAAAGCTTTAATAGGCATAGGAATGAATGTGTACCCAGAGCCTAGTAAAGCACATAAGGATTCAGTTTGGATCCTCCAGATCTTATCTGCAGCCACTGATGTTCGCTTGGTCATACATTTTAGTCCAGTTAGAAGGAAACAGTTAGACAAAAGATGGGTAGGAAAATGAAAGACATACATAAATGTCTCAGAAAATTGTCTAAATTTCTACTACATAAGAAAGGTAGAAAAAACTGTATTCAACAGCATATTCTAATTTAATAATTTAGAAAAATGAGATGGATGAGAAGGGATGGAGGGAAAATCAAAGATAACATTGCTGTATATGTGTTGCCTCACTGGGCAATGATATTTGCAAATTATTCAATTTCAACATTCCTTATGACTAACTCCTATAGTGCTGTACCTGTGTGTGAGTATAGAAGACACAGGGAGTAAAATTGGCAATATGAGAGAAGAGATGAAAGGAAAAATAGATGGGAAGATGGAAGAGAGCAGCATATAAATGCTGGTAGAATATAAAATATATCAAATATCTATATGCCATACTTCCAAAGTTTATTACAGAATATTTAGGTACATAATTGCCCTGCCAATCCAGAATACTTTTCCAAAACAATAAAACTGAATATTATGGCTCACTAAAATAAAGAATCTTATGGAGTAAGTTAATCTGAAAAAAATGTTTTGCTACATATTCAGAACTTTCTTGGTTTGAAATTTTAAAGAGATGGCTTGAAAAGGAAATTATTTTGCTGAATTTAGGGTTTTTTATTATTATTTTCTATCAAACAGCTTATAGATTGAGGAGTCACAAGTAGTTGGGACCAAAACCTGTTTATTTAAGAATATGATCCATGTCATTTTTCTCTTGTTCCAACAATTATTGAAAAGGAAACAACATAGCATTTCCAATACAGTACTTATTTTGAAGAAATGTCTTAAATATTCAAATGATTTTTTATATAGATCTTGGAGGAGTTGGGTGAGGTAAAACATAATCAAAATACATTACATAAAATATTTTAAATAAAAAGAAAACATTTTTAAAAAACAATTTGAATTTTCTATTTTTTTACTTAGTTCTTTGAGCCTTTTCCACAGCAGTATTTTGATAATACCTTCCTCCTCCAACTCGCGGCAGATCCACCACCTCTTACCTACACACCCAAATGTGTGGCTGCTACTTCTGCATTTTTGCCCATTTACTACTTTCCTCATCACTCTCTCCCTTTTCTTCATCAAGTCCAATTTTTGCTGTTCATATACTCTTAGATGTATAGCCTACTATAGAAAGAAATGGATGTGAACGTCAACCTGGAGAGAAAGAGTTTTTTTTAAGGACCTCATAGGTCTACCATGCCACAAGGACGTTTCTCTAAAAAACAATTAATGCTGAGCAGTTAATGCACAGCACTCCCTCTCTGCAAAAACAAGTGCACATTAGGCTATATTGTTTTTAAGCCATGCACACAAGCTTGTTGAGTGTATTTCCTTTTATGTGTCCTTCTCAAAGTCTATTTCACTTTTAATTTTCCAAGGAAAAGTTTTTTTTAATCTTGTATAACCAGAAGAATACAAATTCTCTGAAAATATCTTATACACATATATTTTATAATGATGTATCTCCAGAACACTATCCAATGAAAAGGAAGTGTAAGGTGTTTGCAGATCTGTGCATTCTATTATACTTACTCATAAAAAAATGAGTTGTACTAAACAGTAAATGCTCACAAATCCTGCGTAAAACCAGTCACCCTCCATCCTGAAAATGCAAACAGTAAATGGCTGATGAGATATGGTATGATAAATTTGCTTGTGCATAAATTATCAGTCCTCAGAAATAGTTCATTACTATAACATATACTGGTCTAACAAAGAGAAGTCCTTCTAAAAAGGACATTTAAATAAATGAAATGCTGATCACTTATTCATTATATAAAAACATAACTTTATGAACATCCTACTTATTTAGAGTCAAGGCATAAATATTTTTGTGTAATTCCTAGAAATTTAAGGTCTTAAGAGTGTCCACTGAGGGAGAGACAGTATTATTGTGTTCAAACTCAAAGAGAGAAATCTCGAGGGTGTAAAATAGCTTTGAAATTGATTGGTTCTGTCATTAAGCAGGAATCCTTCACAAATCTCTCTGATTTCATAGATTTTAAATCCAGCAACACTGAAAGAAGCCATTCACAAAACTGAGCTATTGATTGTGCTCATCTATATAGTGATTACTTTCACCTGCAGCCTGGACAGTGTGCACAAATACCACATAGGGGAACAGTAAAAAAAAATAATAGTTTCTTTGGTCCTTAGCTTTCTACTCTGAGTTCCTTACTAAAAGAGCAAGACTCTTATGTATAGACACTCTGTAAGTTAATATTGCTAATCCATTTATACATATGGAATGTAGTATGAAGAAGATTCAAAATTAATAAAATCTGATGCCAACTTTAAAGAATTTTAATCACACTTTTGGAAAAGACATATACATATACACAAAGAATCCACCTGAAGGTATTCAGTTACAAACTTAATGAGAACATCAGGCCCAGGACTCAAATTTTAAGTGTTTCATTTCTTTAATTTTATGACGAAACAAAAACAGAAAGTAAATCAATATGACTAAAGCATGTAACCTGAAAAATTGAAAATGAGACCTCAGTGCAAATAATGAGTCAACAATTAGTTCTGGGGCTAAAAGTACATTGGTGAATTAATGTTTTCCATTAGTCTCTTAACAAGGTATCCCATACCTTAGGTGTTGTTATTTAAAGAACTTTTTTTTTTTAAAGAAAAGTGTCGTATTCCCTGAATTTGGCCTGAACTCAAATATACGGCTGTCTCCCAAGTCCTGGCCTTAAAAGCTTGCACTTCCATACCCAACACTACATTCTAATTGTACATGCAGGTAGAAATATATACATGTGCAATAGATAACCAGATTAGGGCAAATGGTATTAGTTTGTCGCACCACAGATATTTATCAGTTGAGTTGAACTTTATTATGGTTCTGCTATGAAGCTATTTAAATGAACTGAGTTGCAGGCAGAATGTGTATGGTACTTTGAGGATATTATAGAGAGGGGTGTGGCTGGACTGTTGTTAAAGAAGATAATGGAAAGATGTAGTCAACTGAAGAAACATTCTCTAGAATATTGTAGGCACTTATAATGACCATCAGCACTGAGGAGAACTCATTAAAGGGTATTTAACAAAAAAGTGACATAATTTGACTTTCTTCTTAAAATCTTTCAGTTTTTAACATTACTATAAGCTATTCCTTAAATTCTCACCAGCATGAAAACATAAACATGAGCTGAACAAGAACAATAGACATGCTAACATGGACGGAGGAAAGCCCATGAAGCCCCAACCCTACACAAAGATCTAAGGGCTCCAGAAAGAAGGACAAATAGTCTTCCACAGGGAAAAACACCTCAATTGGTTTTCCAATACCAAATGGTCAGCCTGCAAACACACACATCTATAAATACCTTTATCCAGAGTCAGCAGGTTGTATTTATACACACACACACACACACACACACACACACGTGTGTGTGTGTGTGTGTGTGTGTGTGTGTATGTGTATATATATGGTGTGGGAGGTCCTTCTGTTTATGTGTTGCTTTTTTGGTTAATGAAGAAAGAACTGCTTTGAGCCTATGGCAGGGAAGAACAGAACTAGGCAGGGAAAGAAAGGTAGGCTGTACGTTGGGAGAAAGAAGGGTGGAGTCAGAGAGAAGCCATGGAGCCACCGCCAGAGTCAGACATGCCAAAATTTTGCTGGTAAGCCACTGCCATGTGGTGATACACAGATTAATAGAAATGGGTTAAATTAATGTGTAAGAGTTAGCCAATAAAAAGCTAGAGTTAATGGGCCAAACAGTGACTTAATACAGTTTCTGTGTGATTTGGGGGCTAAGTGGCCAGGAACCAACAAGCAGCTTCCTTAAAACACGTGTGTGTGTGTGTGTGTGTGT
>PVIU01021195.1:0-32233 GCA_004026605.1 Ondatra zibethicus | reverse complement strand
ACCCCATGTTTTCACTGCTATATGGAAGGCAACCTTGAATGTCCTTTTATCTGTGTCTATTCTGGAGTAAAAAGATTATCCTGAAGATAACACACCCCTTAGCTGGACTGTGTGCTTTATGCAGCAGTTACGTGCTCCATCCTCAGTTTCTCTGTCTCCCGGGTCTTCTTATTCCCATTGCCTGCCACTCCTGTTTCCTGAACCCTGTTTCCTTGCTGACAGCCCTGTGTCCTGCCTCTGGTTTTTATTTTTAAACGATTCCATACATTCTTCTCAAGTCTGGTGAAAGACCTTTACCGAAGCGAAACATGAAGCAATATTTCAGAAATTCTTTACTGACATAGGTGTGCATGGTTTGGTTCGGAGTCGTTAAAACCCTTTTTATGGATGGGAAGTCCTCACTACAATTACGCTGTTTCTCTGTTCTCTCTGCCCTAGCCCTCTGCTCTTTCTACCACGCTGTAGTGCTAGAGCGCGCCCTTCCCCTTCAGACATTTGGTAGCCTGAAAAGAGTTAATAATGTTTATTTGCTACTGTTGGATGGCCTTGTGATAGTTGTCTTTTGGGGGGATGTTCGTTTAAGTCTTTCTGGTGAATTGAAAGTATTAGAAGATATGAGTGTTTTTGACAAAATAAGTGTGTAAGAAAAAGACAGAACTTGAGAGTTTGGTGTAGGATGCTTTGTGCATCTCAGCCAAGTGCTTTCTTCCCAAGTAATGATAACTGTAGTCTTGGACTGGGATTATTGCTCACTGGTAAAGTGTGCCTAGTGTCAAATTGTACATTCAAGTCCTAGCTACAAAAAGCTCTGTTGAGTAAGTTATCCCCTCTTCCAGGGAGAGCTAGGCTCATGGCTAAGTGTTTCATTTAATGAATTTGGAAATTCATTCAAAATCTGGAATATTTTTTAAAAGGTAAACTATTTCCCAGCTATGAGAAAGAGCAGGTACCCAGTTACAACGGGCTTGTTTGTTTACTACTTTCCCACCAGAGGGCACTGTTTCTTTGAAGTGACAGCTCTTGGTGCTTCAGCATCTTGGTGATGACTTTGGAATTGGTCTCAATCTTACCTGGTTCATTGAGCACAGTTGCCATCCAGGAGTACAGAGCCTGGGATGTCAGGCTGTGCTACACAGTGAAGGCCTGTCCCTTTTAAAATCTTTCAAGTGCAGGCATGCACAGAGGCCAGAGGAGGGTGCCTGATCCCCTGGAGCTGGAATTGCAGGTGTTTTGGTTGGAACCACCATGAGTGCTGGGACCTCAACTCAGGTCCTCTGGATGAACAGTGCATGCTCTTATCACTAAGCCTTCTTTCACCTTACAAATAAAATTGTGTACGTATAGAGAAGGCTGAGGGAAGAAAGGCCCGGTGATTCCAAAACGCAATTAGATGATTTTTACATTAAAATGCAATTAAAGCCTATGTTTGGTAAAGTTAAGTATTATAAGAATAGAGAGCAGTGTACTCTGGATTTCACTGAGATTTCTGAGGAGAAAGGAGGTCGAGGTGTCTGCTACATTTGCTCATTTGTCCAGTTGACCTCCTGGGCCATGTGGCTCCAGGGCCTTCTGTGTGAATCTGCTGAGCAGCACAGCTAGAGTCAGATGGGACATGGACCAGCAGAAGTGTTGTGTCCAGAGGCGACACACGCACCAAGGATGGGCTTGGATTTAATTTAACCCCAAGACCATCCATAATAAACCTTAATCCTTTTCTCCCTTGATACCCTGGAATGCACTTGCCCCATACTTTTGAGATTTTCTGATCCACGCCACCATACACTCACCTGACAGGATTTTTATTCCTGTCATTACCCTGGCTGGTCTCAAGTTTTCCTATTCATCTGAAATGGGGTAAAAGTTGAGTGCAGTATTCTACATGGGTTAATCGGCACAGGTGTTCGGGCAGTTTATAGGGAACATTTCATGGGACTCTAATGTTAGATTATTTAGCTGTTTTGGAATTTGGTGGCATTAATAATATATTGTGACTCCTTCACATTGCATTTTATAGTAATAATATATTGTCTTGAGGTTATATATTATTTTGCAATTGAAATGTGTTTTAATAAAATTCTTAACTTGCAGATGTCCTGTTTCAGCTTTCTTTTAGGGTCATTAGAGCTTAAACATTCCTCAAAAGATAAGGCTGGGGACCAGAGAGGTAACTCAGCAGTTAAGAGTCTTTATTCTAGCCCATGACCTGGCTTCAGTTCCCTGCACCCACATGGTAGGTCACAACTGTCTGTAATAACTCCAGTTCCAAGGGCTCTGACACCCTGTACTGGCCACCACAGGCACCAGGCTCTGACACCCATGTCGTGCATATATACATGCAGATTAAATACTCAGACACACAAAATAAATCTTTAAATTTGAAAAAACATACCCTGTAGTAATGCTAGTTTGAATTGAAATGGTCTTTTCACTGAAATTGCTATGGAAACTTCTCTCCATATCCAGCTAACAGTGCCAATGTGTGCTGCATTGTTCAAGGATATGCGTAACACAAATAAAACATCCCCAAAATAAAACATTAAAATAGCTAGGGAAGACCTGCATTCAATCCCCAGAACTCACACTTAAAAACCATGGCACAGTGCCACCTACACTCATAATCCCAGTGCTTGGAGATGGAAACACGTAGAATCCTGGTGTTCTCTGGCCAGTCAGCCTGGCCTACGTGACAAGTCCCAGGCCAGTGACTGACCTGTCCTACAAACAGCTGGTATGAGGAGTGGCACCAGCTGTCATCTGACCTCCACTTGCCGACACATCACTTGCCCCACTCCAATACACAGGGTAACATAAAGTGCAGGCTTTGCAGATAGTTAGATGAACATCCAGGCTCCCTTCAGGCAGTTTCTTTTTCCATGAGGAGGAGGCGTTGATTCTTTTCTGTTTGTTTGTTCTAGGAAAGTGTTACTTCTATGATAACTACTTTGACCTGCCTGGGGCTCTTCTGTGTGCCAGGGTGGTGGACTCCTTAACAAAGGTGAGCGGGCACTCGGTTTTTAAAATTGCATTTGGTCATAAGTAAGAGGCATTAATTACGTGTCACTTTCCAGTTGAGATCTCACTTTGTTTTCTTTGGGTGGTTTCAGAGGTAACTGAGGAAGCAAACATGGTGAATTTGGTCAAAAATGTTTTTGGAAAATTAAATAACAGTACCCTTTAAAAAAAATGTTTGATTAGGCAAAAGTCCGCCTCTTCTCCAGTTCTCCAGTAGGGGTGTAAAGGTCTAGAGAAAGGGAGCAGAAGACAGGCTCTGGACAAATATTTTTTTGCTTTCATTAGCAGATAAAAAAAGGTACAGGTAATTAAGAAAAATTCCATGTGTCTTTATGTATTTGAAATATCAAACCAGGAAAATGAAGCATTTTTGTGACTTTTCTGATGAAATCTCCAGTTTGACAATTTATACTTAAACTGAAGATCTATGAATATAGCTTGGTCTGTATGCCAGTATTACTTTTCTTTTTGCATCCATTGTATTTTAAAACCACATTTAATTGGCTTATTATTGAAATGAAATTAAGTCATGCATTTGTGAAAGTTTCCGTTGAGCAGGAGAGATTGTTGGTTTTGTTTTGTTTGGGTGCTAGGAATTTTACCTGGGGCCTAGGTATATCACCAGCACCACTGAGGTATATGCCCAGCACCACTGAGGTATATGCCCAACACCACTGAGCTGTATCCCCAGCACCACTGAGGTATATCCCAGCATTGCAGTTTTTATCAGAATGAAGTGGAGTCTGTTTCTCATCATACACCAGTGGGAGAAGAAAAGTATCAAGTCTTCCCCTCACCTCCAGACCTGGGGATCAAACCCAGGTCCTTCCTCTTCCAGGAAAGGACTCTACTGCTGAATTTCACCCCCATTCATCAGCCTGTAGTATTTTGTAGTATGCATAATTGTATATAAATATTTAGTAGTCTTTTGTATAGAAAGTAGACACTGCCTGTTCCTATGAAGCAAAGAGCTGTAGAGTTGCATAGTTGAATGTGAATTGCTTTGCCAGCTTGGAAAATTCTCCATGTAGTGATTTACATTTTAAACTTAGTGCTGTCGCCATGAGTAACTGCTTTGTATGTGGAAGTGCAGGCTTACTGGACAGTGAATGCTGAGCTACCCTGATTTGGGCCCTGTTGGCACCATCATGTCCGAAGTAGCACATTTTATTGCTTCAGAAGCTATAGAACTTGGTAAATTTCTTGTATGTTTAAATATTCTATAACTTTAGGCTGTGTGAGTGGAAATTTTTACCTTATATGAACTGCATTAATACTTAGTGATGTTTATTTATGTGTTGACTTGTAGCAGTGATGTTTGAGGAATATTTCTGTATTAATCTGTCATGTTTTCTATAACTTGAATTCCGACCTTAGAGTCAATACACGTAATTATTTGCTATAGCTTACCACTATGCTTACAAACAGAATTACTGCACCTGTTACATTTGGAAATTTCTTTTTTTAGCAGAACAGAGGTCAAAAAACATTTGATTTTTGGAAGGATGTAGTTGCTGGTATACAACACAATTTTAAAATGTCAGCTTTTAAGGGTGAGTAACATGAAGAGGGGCTTCCTAGTAGAGGTTTGTTAAATGCCCTGTGTCTACTGAACTCAGTAGATGCTACCTCTTTTGCTCTACTCCTTACTTGGGATTTATTCTGATTAAAATGTTTGCTATAAAATTAGTTCTGGTACCTGTATTCATTCTGCTTTGTGGTTGTAGTTGTCAGGACTCTGAGCCAGTCTGTTCCACTGTCTTCACACGCCTGCCAATGCAGCTCTCCTGGGCTGGAGGACCTTCAGTGGAACGAAAGTCCCAGTCCTTGTGTCATGGCTTATGAATGGGAAACGATGACACCCGTAGCCCTCAGGACAGTAGTGACAGACAGACAGATAAAGTACCCGCTGATGGAATTTCCATTCTCTTTGTTTAAGGAATAGGAGTGGTTGACCCAGAATGGGAGTTAGTCTTGCCGACCTCAAGCTAGGGCGTTTTGCTTCCCTCTGCAGGTTTACAAAGAGAATCTTATCCCAAGGAGTAAACAACCTTTATGCTACATTACCCTAGTGACTGAGTCAGACTGGCTTCATTAACAAGTGGGCTGATGGAGTCAGCAGGATTTTAAGTTTTGAAATATGTTGCCTTTTGATTGACAACAAAAAATTATATGCCTTCCTTTCAGTAAATCAAGCCATCAGAATAATTCTAAATATTATGACTAAAAAATGTGCTAAGCCCATAAATAATAATTGCAGGATATTTGTTCCAATTTGATATTTCTCTGACACCTTCTCTTCTGCCAAGATAAACCTAGTGTTTTAAAGTGATGTTTATATATTTTTATTTTCTTGTATCTATCATCAGCCTTGATCCTTGCTCATAGAGGCTCTCCTTTACCTCTTCATTGCACATGGTGTGTGCCATGCCTGTCTTGACACAGGGACAAACCCATGACAGCAGTGAACTCACCCACTGCTTTGTTATTTTTTTCTCATTACCTTTACCCAAGGAAAAGCATGGTTGAGAAAACCCAGCTGTTGCTTTGAAATAAATTCAAGCATAGAAAAAAAGATCTATTCATGTCATTTTATTGTTTTGTAATAACAAGTAGATTAAATACTCCATGCTTTAATAAGTGAGGTACAGCTTAACAGTTTTAAACAGTAATATAAAAATACAGTACAGAGCGTAAATAAATAATGTATTTTCATTTTTAGTCTGATTTTGAAATCTTTAATGTTAACTGTACTTTCATTAGAATGGAAGGCAGTTCATGCTAATGTTCTGTAAGCCCATAAAATCCTATTATAAAGACAGAGCAGAATTAATTCAGAGTGCTCACACTGTGTGACAGACTTAAGACTAGGTCAGACATCTGCTTCCAAGTTGCACCAGGTATGTGGACTTTCTTCAGTTGCAGGAAAGCTTGAAAATATTTGTGACAAAGCACCTTGTAATTCAAAGTAATTGTAATACAGTATTTTGGTTTCTTATAAGACCTAGAAACAGTGTGTATGTACCTGTGCATTTTAATTTATCTTGATGAAAGGGGCTACATGAGCCAGAGTGATGCACCATCAGAAATATCCTAGGGTAAAAAAAAAAAAAAGAAATATCCTAGGGTATACAGTGTCATTTAAATTTGAATATTCAAGTATTTAAATAATGCAAAATTATGTGATACTTCCTGAATGTTTCTTAGACGTTTTCATATTAATTATTAAAAACAGGCTTTTTAAAAAAGAAATGCTGCATTTCTGAAATGAAATGTATGGTGAGTCATAACCTTATTTCTGTTTTGTGATGGTTTTTATAACTTACAGTAAAAATTTTAAATATTAAGGGAATTCACAGAAACCCCCCAGGGCTTTACGACTGCTGAGTGCTCAGGAGCATCCTCATATAGTCACCTTTGGTGCTCACTTTGCAGAGGAAATGTGGCCTTGGAGTGCATCTTAGAAGATTTAAGGTGTTCACATTACTTTTAGCCGACCTCCACATGCATCTCCAGGGTGGGTGCAATGAAGTTGGGGAAAGGCCTTTCCAAGCAGAGCATTTAGAAGAGCTTGGTGTTGCGTGCTCACATGGGAGCCACTAGGAATCCTGAGAAGGAGGAGTGGACATATTCAGAGGAGTAGAGGCCATTTGACTCTGCATTGGGCAGCTGGAGCCACACCTGGTCGTTTTCTGTGAGCTCCATGATTGCACTCCCTGAAGCCTGGTCCAGGTAGCCCTTGCTGTACTCGTCGTATGTGTACATTGTGGGGGTGCCGTTCTTATACAGACCTACCCAAACGTGAGTCCCCTTCACATGCACGTGGTAGGAGAAGTAGTATATTCCTGGGATCTTACAGGTAAAGATTCCAGTTCTTGGGTCATAATGCTGCTGCCTATTGTACAAAATCTCATCAAATGGGATGGGGGCACCTACTGCTGGGTAAGCTTTGGAGAGGACGACAGTAAAAGCAGACACAGGCATTCCTGTTAGTCCATGGTTAGCACTGACAAGAGGCATCCCAGAAAGCCCGGGCCTTTGGCCTGCCTTTATGAAGCCATCAGGCATGACTCCTTGGCCAGGGGGACCTGGGGGACCTGGGGGACCAGGGAGACCAGGCTCTCCACTGTGTCCTCTTGGACCAGGAGGACCTGGAGGACCAGTGGGCCCACTGAGGCCCTTAGTTGCTATGCCAGCTGGGCCAGGAGGACCTGGGTTTCCAGGGACACCCTTAGCTCCAGGGAATCCTGGGATACCTGGTGGCCCAATGGGGCCTCTGCCACCTGGTCTTCCAGGTTCACCTTTTGGACCTGCCTCACCATTGTGTCCAGGCACTCCCTTAGCTCCTGCAGGACCAATAGGACCTTGGAGACCAGGGGGTCCTCCCGCTCCAGGATCACCTTTTGGGCCCGGTAACCCTGGGTTGCCCTTAGGACCATTCAGACCTGGCTCCCCAGGGTACCCTATTTTTCCATCTACCCCAGGGGGACCCCTTGCTCCTCTAGCCCCAGGTGGTCCTACAGGCCCAACTGGACCTGTCTCACCTTTAGCACCTGGGATACCATGGTTCCCTGGGATTCCTTTAGGTCCTTGGGGTCCCATATTCCCAGGGGATCCAGTCAGGCCCACCTCCCCAGGATGACCTGCTGGCCCTTGTTCACCTTTGGCTCCTGGGGCCCCAGGAAGACCAACAGGTCCCCTTTGTCCTCTCAAACCTGGCAAGCCTGGTTTTCCAATGCCCGGAGCTCCTGGAGGTCCAGCTATTCCTGGAGCTCCTGGGTGACCTTTTTCCCCTGGGATACCTGGCTGACCCGGGGCTCCAGCAGCTCCTGGCTTCCCAATACCTTCCTGGCCTTGTTTCCCAGGAGGACCTTGGGGACCCGGTGGACCTAATGGTCCCCTTTCTCCTGGGAAACCCCGATCACCTTTGATGCCTGGCTGTCCTGGAAAACCATTTTCACCTCTTCTTCCAATTCCAGGAGAGCCAGGGGGTCCTATGGGACCCTGAGGGCCTGGAAGACCTCTCTCACCTGGACGTCCAGGAGCACCATATCCTGTTTCCCCTTTCTGTCCATTCACACCAGGGGCTCCTGGTGCCCCCTTTTCTCCAGGAAAGCCCCTGGGTCCTGGGGCACCTGTAGGTCCCTGCTGTCCAGGTTTTCCTGACACAGAAATTCCAGCTGGGCCGGGGATTCCAGGTGGTCCTGGAGGCCCCCGAGGGCCAGGTAAGCCAGCTGGTCCAATATCTCCTTTGTGTCCATGTGGTCCTCGCTCCCCTGGTTTGCCCGGCACGCCTGGCAGGCCTGGCTTCCCAGTGGCTGATATTCCTGGTGGTCCTGGCAACCCTGGCTCTCCTTGGAGCCCAGGGCTTCCATAACCTGGCTTTCCTGGAGGTCCTGAGGGACCTGGCTGTCCTCGGGGTCCAGCTGGGCCTGGTGGACCAGGAACACCTTGATCTCCTCTTACCGGGATTCCTATAAGACACACCAACATACCACTCAACATAAGCAGCATGAAAAGCAACCGAAGATTCTCAAAGCACAATAAGGGCAGAGTGTGGTAGTCCCTGCATTCTAGGTAAATCTTCCACACAACCATCTTCAATGGGGTTGGATGATATGTGTGTTATATTTGTTCAAAAACTTCTGGAGAAGGTGGTTTCACAAAGCCACAGCTACCGTGACTGAAGAGTCATCCTAATGAGGCAATGAAAATAAACTGGAATCCCTCTAATGTAAACATAGAATGGAACTGAGTTGATGACATTTGTCTTAGGAAGATCATGTAGTTAGGAAGGTAAGGAAAAAAATGAAGAATTACACAGTCTAGCCTTAAACAGGTGATTCTCTAAGGCATCGATGCGAGACATAAACCTGATCAGTGTGTCCTACTGAACTGCTTAGATTTAGACTCTTTTTTCAGCCTCAGTATATACTTGGGCTTTTGTTCTCCTTCATTGAGTTAAAATTGAAGCAAAGAATGACAGGACTGGGGATAATGCATTGATGAGGCACATAGAATCATTTCAAAGTGATGAAGAAGATACAGTAAATGTTCTTAGTCTCATAATGCTGTGGATTTGTTTAACTAAAACATTTTCCTGCTATGCTAAACTTATCTTCAGTGACCCTTATTCAGTGCCTGTGACAGGACTGCTTTTGCACCAGAGATGGGGGTGAAACACAGAATGTGACTGAAAGCCTCGGGATGAAGTTGCTTTAAGAAGCCCCTCAGAGGTGGGATATAGCCTGCAGCGTAAACATCACTATGTGCCATGAAGACCATGCTTGTTACTATCTGCTGGCAGTAGTCATTGCAATGTCGCACAAGATGGTGTTTCTCAGAGAAATTAGACAACAGTAAAATTGCAGATGATTTTTTAAATACTTGTACAATTTTCATTTAAATTATTTTATTTAATAAGTTTTCAGAAGCCTTTAGATTTGTGTTGGAAAGCATTTCATAGTAATGCTAATTTAGCAGCTGTGACAGTAGGTACCTCAAAACTGTGAAATGATGTTTAACTATGATCTGTTTGTTTATCGTGTGTGTGTGTGTGTGTGTGTGTGCGTGTGTGTGTGTGTGTGTTAGTCCTAGATCTCAAAACCAGTACCTTACACATGCTTGGTGAATGCTCTGCCACTGAGCTAATAAACTCATAACTATGTACCTATAATTTTTAGCTAACTTTTAATATGGTAAACTTTTAAGATTAATGGTTCGAAAAGTCAAAATGTAGACTAGGGGATATTTATTAACAATTCTAAATTATTTTTTAAACATTTTTAAGAATATCATTCCCTTTAGCTGATAGTTGTTTGTATGCAAGTACATTAATTTTTAAAAAATATCTCCTATTAAATATCTGGCACTTAAAGAGTAATCAACCAACAGTAGTTACTAATATTCTCAAAGATAACTCCTGATATTAACTTTGGTGTACATCCATGATATGTATGTATAAACTTTGACACATAAAATAAAATTGATCCATAAATAAGGAATTTTTAATGGCTTAGAGTAAAAGAGCTTAGTTTTCAAATGCAGAATTTACTTTAGCATCCAATTATAAGGATCATGTTTATACAAAAAATAATTGTTATAGAATTATGGAAATGTTTTACTGTTAAAACAAAGAGAGGAACATATCTTACTGGAAGGGGTAGCATCAGATTCTGCTGGAAGCTTGCCCTCCAGTGACAGGGTGATGATCTTTATAGCCAGGACTGTTGCTCTTAGGATCCTAAACCTCTCAGTGCAAGAAAGAGTCTGGCTTCTGTGCATATTTGGGGGGCTAGTCATCTTCAGGAGGAAGATTAGGCGCACGGTCCCTCAAGAATAGCTGCTACCTTCTGTGAAGGTTAAGTGTCTGCAGGCTGCACTGCGGGCAGAGGCGCTTCCCTTCAGCAGTTAGTGTGCTTGGACTGTTCCTCCTGTCAGCCCGTGTGTGTGTCATAGGGCCCTGGTGCCTGGGTGGGTGGGATTTCTATTCATTATCAGAAAGAGACCAAGGTAGGTTTACTAGTTAAAATACAGCTTCTTCACTTTGTGTGTGCTAAGAAGATATTTCCATGTGTTCTGTAAGAACAACAGGATGACGAGCAGCATGTCTCAGGTGGGAAGACAGAAGCATGTCTAACCTTCTAACAGTGGTGTGTTCTCCTTTTAATGCAACACTCTTTGGAATATTAGTAATATGCTAAAAGATCTGACTTTGGTCAAAGTGCCAAGCTTGTTTCTGCCTGTAGGCACTCCAAACTACGCTCACTGCTTTAAGGTGGAGTATGTTTGGCTTCTAGTCTTTCCTTCTAGCTTTTATCTTTTCCTCAGTTTATATGTGCTATGAGACAGTCAAGAGTTTCTCTCGGATCTTTTCACTATAAAAAGAAACAAGTTGCAGAGCCCCGCCCCCTTCTCTGCCTTTGCCGTCCCCTCCTGAACCCACTGAGATATTTGCCAGGGCAGTTTAAGCTGCATCTCGAGCCACTCATTTGTGGAGTCTCTAAAGCATCTTACTGGAGGGTTCTACTCTTCATTGTAATAAAACCATAAAAATTCAAATTTATAAAAAAAGTATCTAATATTTTTAAAATATTAAGCTGCCTTTCATGAAATATTTAATTCTTTTAAAAAACATCTTAAACATTTAATTGTTAATTCTTAAACATTAATAATTTTCAACATGTCTCTTTCTAAAACTGTACCACTTGAAGATTACAACACACGTTTTGCTCTATGCAGGGCAAAACATGAATAAGGTGAAAAATACTGTGGAAAGTGGGTTCTGGAAAGTTTGTATTATCAGTGGTCATTGTGTCTGAATCTGTTAGGTGGAATTAGCAAAGACACAACCGGATTGTTGCCATTCTTTGATGATCTCGTGTTATTTCACATGGACTGTCTTGGCATCCTTCATAGTAACACAGCCAGACAGGTGAGCGTTAGATTCCAGAGGAAAGATAAAATGTCTCAGGCTACCCCAGTGGAGAAGAAGAGGTGGCAGTGCATGGATATGGTAATGCCCAGACATACACACTCGGCAGATATAGACACACTTAAACTTCACAGCAGCCCTTAGCAGTTAGTTATGTCTGTACAGTTAACCAGTGTGCTATATATGAATATATAAATGATTATGAGAATTACTGTTTCCTTTGCCCATTAGGTTTATTGAGGGCTGTCTGGTTTTATTTGATACCAATTTTCTTTAATATCTGCAGGCTTTGGTTTTTGAAGCAAATGTTTAAGTAATTAGATACATAAAATTCCTAGTCTATGAAATTGTTTTTAGCTTAAATTAACTTAATTTTATTGAATTGATTTTTCTAGATTCTGGGTAGGTAGTTAATTGTATGAAACCATCATTTGAAAGGGGAAAAATTCCAGCTCCATAGTCTTTGGTATTCCTCAAATGTCTTTCTCTTCTACCAATTTCTCCATGAATATTATGTTCCTGTACAGACCTCTCCTTTCAAAACATAATTCTGTTGTATTCATTTGAGCCAACCAAGAATTGAAAATAGAATAAGAACAAACTGGAAAGTATTTTGTTAAGGAGTTCATCATTAATATTTGACAACACCAGCCCTCTGGTTAGTAGAGTGGAATGTTCAGCTGAGTTTACCTTTACTCTTTATGGCGTACGGGATGAAGTACTGTGTCTTGGTGTTGGAAAGTGGGCCCTTTATGCCTGTGGGAGTTTGGTATCTCTCGGCATAAAACACTCCATGAACTGACATCAAGGACATTACCAGCAGAAAGGCTATTTGTGGCAGCATATTTTCAGATGGATTCTGAGAAAGAGTAGAGAATAATTACATGTAGCCTCATAACTTATCTGTTTTACTTTTGTGATGCTCTACAGATTGATTCATTATGTAGTTATCTCATTTTTTTAATGACTGACCTTTTATATCTTGAATATATTCCATAAAATAATAGGTAAGTTTTTGTTATGTTAATATATGTCTTATTAGTTTTGAGAAGCTTCATTCACATAGTGCTTTGCAAATAAAATGACCCCCACCAAATAATCTCATTACAATCCAGAATACTTTATATAACCTGAAATAACTAGAACTTTCAAGATACATTGAAATTCATATTAAGGCAAATTTGTACAGTCCTTTTTATTAAGAGTATCTTAAATAGGTAACTACAAATGAACCTGTCTGGGTGCCTTGGTAGACAGCCACTTTTTAAAATCATGCACACATACAAAGATTGTCTATAACTGACTGAAGTTTGTTTCTAAGCTACCTGACCGGGATGTCTTCCAGTGATCCTCAGTCCAGACTTACCTGGTGCTGGGAGTTCCTGGCGATGTGTGGGCAGCTTTCCTGGCTTCCTCTGCCCAGTGAGCAGTGGATGATGCCCTCCCACAGCTGCCCTGGGTATTTATACTGTTTTATTCTCTTATTGCATGAGGTTACACTGAGCTAAAGCTCCACCCCTCAGGGGTGGTAAACACTAATTACAGTGGAAAGTCCTATTGGGCAGGCACACAAAATCACGCTGGGTTCTCTTTTCCTTGTTTTCTTATTAAAAAATAAAGTCTTTGTCTTCAATATATATTAATAGCTTTAGCTGTGCACTTTTTTTTTCTATATTTCATTTTAGGAGTTCTAACTCCAGTGTTGGTTAATGATGGAATGATGATTTGCCCTTCTTATTTTTAAAAAGTACATTCTTGTATTATTTGATTGAAAATATTTGGTAGAAAAATATGAGAGTTATTTTAGGTAGATATGAATTTAAGTCATCATGTTAATCCTTCAGTTATTAGAAAAAAGTTTCATAGAAGTATCTGACCCAAATTTTTGCTAATTTTGAGAGCTTAAACTAAAGGAAAAAATAGTGAAAATGTAGGTATATTATTTTGCATACCAGGATTTTAGGGCAAGCTTTTAGAGGCTAATATAGGGAAAAGATAGCATTAAATATTTCAT
Organism: Ondatra zibethicus; assembly: GCA_004026605.1. Classification (NCBI taxonomy): domain Eukaryota; kingdom Metazoa; phylum Chordata; class Mammalia; order Rodentia; family Cricetidae; genus Ondatra; species Ondatra zibethicus. Next base: position 18,773 of record PVIU01021195.1, on the reverse strand, counting down.
ATTTTCATATTAAATATTTTTAAATTTTGAGACAAGTATCTTGAACTTGTGCAGTTAGTTGTTTAAATTTGCTGGAGGGTTTAAATTCTTTGTTCATAACTACACAAAGGTCAATTAGTGGATTTAGATTTTCCTCCTTAAATTTTCTTTATACCTTGTAGTTGAAAAGCCTACTAACTTGATAACCCTACGATATGTTTATTTACATCAGGATGCTATATTCATTTTAAAGGGAAAAGATCCTCAGACTTTGCTTTTTAAAAAGAAGATTGACTGATGCTACAGAAATCTTGAAGCATCCAGATTAGAAACATTTCTCTCCCAGAGAAATAAACATTATCACCATCAGATCCAGTCGATGGTTTTCTCTTTTACAACCTTAGAGACCTTATTATCAGCTTTCAGGATCCAGAGGAATGTAATAGTAGAGCGTTGAGAGACCAAGCTTCGTATGCCGCTTAGTGTCATCATTTGGTTCTGAGCCGAATCAGTTGTTCCGGTGAGCAGGCTTGGACAAGATTTAGCACTCAGCATGAATACATCACTTTCTGCATCTAGCTAGCACTAGAGCACTGTGGGCTCAGAATTGATCGGTAACTGGAATACTGGCTGTTGATGAAATAAAAATTTGTTCTTTTCATCTTCCTCTCTCTCTTGCAGGTCCTTTCCTGTGTGTGTTTGAACAAATCCTTGTGCAGTTGTTGAAATACAAATGTGTAATTCCTTCTTCCTCTCCCCTCTTTTAAATGTTTTGCTTGTTGCCACATTTAACAGACTATGTTATTGTGATACTGGAGAGATGGCTCAATGCTTCCAGAAGAGTGGGTTTGGTTCCCAACACCCACATGATGGCTCACAACCACCTGTTCACTCAAGTTCTCAGGGATCTGACCCCTTCTTTTGACCTGTACTGGCATTGTATGTATGAGTTGCACATACATCCACTCAGGCACACACACATACACATAAATAAGTAAAAAAATTTTAAACTATATTATTATGTATATTTCTGTGTAATGCCCAGGTATATATTAAATGCCACTTTTAGAAGTTTTGTTTTTGTTTGTCAGGGTCCTAGTATAGAACCCTAGCTAACCTGATCCTTGTGTATAGCCCAGATACCTCTTAACTCACAGCAGTCCTCCTGCCTCAGCCTCACAAGTACTGGGAAAATAGAAGTGTAATACCATACCTGATTTTAAATACGGCTTTTTTAAAAATTAGTTTAGATTATCAGGAGACCCAGAGAGTTGCTATTCTAGTGGGCACTTTATCATTTAGAAATCATATAAAAACCAGCTCTTTTAGTAATATAAGCTGCACTACATCTGAGAGACTATAAAGCGTAAGTGACAGGTCAAGCCAGCCTCCTCTGCACATGCTCAGTAGAGACCGTTCTGAAATAGGAGGAACACGCCTGCTCCTCAGTGCTGGGAGGAAGACTGTAGAAAAGCATTCTTAGTAATTGTGTGTGTGTGTCTACACCTGTGCGTGTGCTTGCTCCTGAGACTGTATCTGCTTAGGTCTCATTCCTGTGAACTCTCAGCAGAGTAGTTCTCAGCTGTAGATGCCAAAATCTGCCCCTGTGCAGTTTGTCCAGCTGTGGCTTTTCCTGATATTTTCAGAACTGCTTCCTCGGCATTTATACCCATCTGGTTTTTCAGCAACACAGTGAAACATTTGGGCTAAGAGATTTCTAATTCCATCCTACTGTTCCCCTATAGTCAGAACCCATTTCATATTTGAGAAAAGTAAAAATGGGGTTCATGCTGGGTGGTTGTGTGCCACTTTTGGGGTATATGTGTGAATACATGTGACTACCTCAGTCTGTTCCCCAGCTTTGAGGAGTGTGTGTTACTGGCAGACTGGCTCTTCAGCCCTTTTGGCAAATACTGTGCTTATTTCAGCACATGGGCTCTGCCGACCATTTGCTTTGTTAGTCACATTCGAAGTACTGCCTTGTCCAGAACAGATTGTAGAATCAGAGTGTTTGCTGGCCACACCCACACCTAGTCGTGTGTATAAAACTATTTTTATTCTGGGTGTTTACTTGTAGGTGTTCGGACTGACTGGTCTGTGGCTTTATGAAGGAAATCCATTCTACTTGAAGTGGGGCCCTGCCTTCTCTGGCCAGTGAGCCCAGAGGTTTCAATATCAAATATAACTTGCTGTTTTTCACATGTAGCAGTTAGCTGCCATTACGTACCTTGGGTCAGTCACTCATTCACCAAATATTTCTTGAATGCCTCTTAGACACTAGACATTTAAGACACTGGGTCAACACCCTGTGGATAATGCACATTCCTGTGCTTGAGGTGTTTGTACAGTAGTTCTCCGCCTCTTCCCACTGCTGCAGTCCTGCGGGCTATGACACAGATTGCTTGGTGTTTGGGGTCTATTAAGGTGGCAAAGGCCCCCAAAGTGGCTTGATATACTCTGAGGTGGAAGATGTAGTCTAATAGCATTTTCAAAATCTTTCTAATGTTAGATACCTAAGTTTTTGTTATTTGTGCTCATATTTTAAGCTTTATTATAGAAATAGTTGCTCTTACCTATAAGCAGGGAATGGCCCATCACCCAATCTTAACTCACTATCACTCAGCCTCATTTTCACCCATCCCTTCCACTACAAATTTTGAAATTAGTCACATGTATGGTGCTAATTCATCTATTCATATCTTAATAGATGTCTACAGAAAACAAATTTTTTTTAAAAAATCTCATATCGTAAAAAATAGTTATTTCTCAATAATGTCAGTCACTTTAGTACCTGTTCATGTTTCCCCAGTTTACCTCTTAGGTACAATACGTACATGTAGAGACATATGTATATATATGAATATATATACATATATATGTATTATAGACATGTGTAAGTATATATATTCTCATGTAATTTTTAGTGCTTGGTTTATTGTTTGTTCCAATAGTGTTCATAAGGTGCCATTGACTAATAGTTGCTTACCCCCATCTCTTGTTTCCCACTAGAAGTTTATTTGTTGAAAAGCTAGGTCATCTATCCTGTGCACCTACCTACTATCTGTCTCTGCTGGTTGCACGTTAGATCTAGAGTGCCGACATGACACAGTTTTGAGATGAATGCATTCACAAACAGAACTCTTCTTTGTCAAGAACACTTGCTGCTTTAGGAAGAGTGGTCTGGTGTCTGTTGGAAGCTCTCGGTTGCTCGTTTCCTCTGGGATCATTGGATACGGATGATTACCCTGGTTCATTATTTCATTATAGGTTTAAAATGCTGGTATGTTTGTAACTTTTATACTTTGTCTTTTATTACATCAGCCAAGATATTTGTATGAAGGAAAAAAATATCTTTCCCAACTGTTTATCCTGGACTACAGTTTATAAAGAGAAAAAAGAAAAAGGGAATTGGATTCACCAGCATGTAAAGTAGTGAGCTTTCTTCTCAGCATCCTAATCTAGAGGGGCCTGGCCAGTGTCTGTGTCAGAGTGTCCAAGCATCACCATAAACTCACAGATTGAAATGCATTTTGTGCAATCCATGACAATTTTGTTATTGCTCAGAATTTTTCTCCCATCTTTGAACAGCGAGAAACCCTCAAATGTTCTGAGTTCGTTGACTTCATCCCAGTTGTCTTTAATAGTGTTTTTCTTCCCCCTTTCAACATTCTGTGCTTTCCTTGACCCAGATCTTTAATAAGACAGTTCTTATAAAGTCTTGTTTTTAATGGGAAATAAAAATTAGAAATTGAAGTTTGGGTACAGATGCCTGGATTCTTTGGTCATTATTTTGTTATTTCCAGCTTTTTTGGTGATCAAAGCTAAAAAAAGTCATACATGTACTTTCGGCTTAATATGAACAATACCATAGCATCATACTTACATATGCAGTTTGGATTCAGCACCACTGGATATTTGCTTAATAAACTCAAACTTGTGTCTCTTAGCCCCTTAATCCCACCTGAATGTCCTAGCTCTCCTGCAATAATGCAGTGATTTATTTAGCATATAGTACTGATAATTTTTTTCATTATATAAGGCCACGCATTCACACTGGATATTGGAAGCAGCTAAACTGCTAAATTAAGTTTGCAGTTCTTTTTACTATTCCCGGGATATCTGTGGAGTCAACTTACTGTGTTAAAAGTTCTCTTGAAATAGTTCATTTAGAGGTAGCAGTGCTGCCTAGTCATTCAATGTGAGGTTGTTTGGATTAGCACTGTTTTAAGTTGCTTGAAACTTTCCTACAATCTCTACATTTCTTGTAGAGTGAGACTCAAATCCAGTGTGAAGGCAGCAGTTATGTATTGGCTGATTTCCAGGATCTAGATATTGCCAACCAGCACCATTTTCTAACTACCAAGGTAAAGACAACTTACAGGCCACCTGACTGCTTTCCAGGAGCCAGAATGAGCCAGCTCAGGTACATGCTGTTGACTTCCCAGCTCAGATATGTAAAACAAAGACTCTTATAGACATTTCAGCCTCTGGGGCTCATCTAACCACCTCATAGGGAGGGGTGTGTGTGTGTGTGTGTGTGTCTGTGTCTGTGTCTGTGTGTGTCTGTGTGTGTGTGTCTGTGTGTGTGTCTGTATCTGTGTGTACGTGCACACTCACCCATGTGCACATGCAGAAGTCAGAGTTCACAGCAGGTGTCATCTTCTGCTACTCCATCTTATTTTTTGAGTCAAGGTCTTTTTGACTGAGCCTACAGTTATGTCAGGCAATTAAGCCTCAGTGACCTGCCTGTCTCTGTCCACCACACAAACACACACGTGTTCTGGAATTGTAGACCTGTCTCTTTCCACTTGACTTTTTTTTTCTTTTTCTTTTTTTGGTTTTTCAAGACAGGGCTTCTCTGTAGCTTTGGAACCTATCCTGGAACCAGCTCTTGTAGACCAGGCTGACCTCGAACTCACAGAGATCCATCTGCCTCTGCCTCCTGAGTGCTGGAATTAAAGGCGTGTGCCACCACTGCATGGCTTCCACTTGACTTTTATGAGGGTGGGGATTCCCAACTCAGGTCCTCATGTTTGACAGGCAAATACTTTATCAAGTGAGCCATCTCTGTGGGCCCTTTAAAAAGCCACTGATGTGGGAGTCCCCTCTGTGTTCTGTGATTACCATTAATGAATAAAGAAACTGCTTTGGACCTATAGCAGGGCAGAACTTAGGCAGGTGGAGAAACCTGGACTGAATGCTGGGAGAAGGGAGGCAGAGATGGCATGAATGTGCCACTGGAGATAGACATGCTAGAACTTTGCTGGTAGGCCATGACCTCGTGGTGATACACAGATTAATAGAAATGTGTTAAATTAAGATGTAAGAGTTAGCCAATAAGAAGTTAGAGCTAATGGGCCACATGCTAGAACTTTGCTGGTAGGCCATGACCTCGTGGTGATACACAGATTAATAGAAATGTGTTAAATTAAGATGTAAGAGTTAGCCAATAAGAAGTTAGAGCTAATGGGCCACGCAGTGTTTTAATTAATACATTTTCTGTATGATTATTTCAGTTCTGGGTGGCTGGGACGAACAAGTGCCCTCCTCCTACAAGCCACTTTATCCTCTTTTAAATAATTCATTCCTGTTTCTTCTCTTTTCCTTAGATAAATATTATTGCACTTTCCACTTTATTTTTTTATTGATTTTTATTGAGCTCTACATTTTTCTCTGCTCCCCTCCCTGTCTCTCCTCTCCCCTATGCAACTGTCCCCCAAGGTCCCCATGCTCCCAGTTTACTCAGGAGATCTTGTCTTTTTCTACTTCGCATGTAGATTAGATCTATATAAGTCTTAATGTCCTCATTGTTGTCTAAGATCTCTGGGATTGTGGTTTGTAGGCTGATTCTCTTTGCTTTATGTTTAAAAACCATCTATGAGGGAGTACATGTGATAATTGTCTTTCTAGGTCTGGGTTACCTCACTCAAAATAATATTTTCTAGCTCCATCCATTTTCCTACAAAATTCAAGATGTCATTATTTTTCTCTGCTGTGTAGTGCTCCATTGTGTAAATGTACCACATTTTCCTTGTCCATTCTTCCTTCAAGGGGCATTTAGGTTGTTTCCAGGTTCTGGCTATGACAAACAATGCTGCTATGAACATAGTTGAGCATATGTCCTTGTGGCACGATTGAGTATTCTTTGGATCTATACCCAAAAGTGCTATTACTGGGTCTTGAGGAAGGTTGTTTCCTAATTTTCTGAGAAATCACCACACTGACATCCATAGGGGCTGTACCAGCTTGCATTCCCACCAGCAATGCAGAAGTGTTCCCTTTTCCCCCACAACCTCTCCAGCATAAGCTGTCATCAGTGTTTTTGATCTTGGCCATTCTTATAGATGTAAGATGGAATCTCAGGGTTGTTTTGATTTGCACTTCTCTGATGACTAAGGATATTGAACATTTCCTTAAGCGTCTTTCAGCCATTTTAGATTCCTCTGTTGAGAGTTCTCTGTTTAGGTCTGTACTCCATTTTTTAATTGGATTATGTGTTCTTTTGATGACCAATTTCTTGAGTTCTTTGTATATTTTGGAGATCAGACCTCTTTCTGATAAGGGGTTAGTGAAGCTCTTTTCCCATTCTGTAGGCTGTCGTTTTGTCTTTGACTGTATCCTTGGCTTTACAGAAGCTTTTCAGTTTCAGGAGATCCCACTTATTGTTTCTCTTAGGGTCTGTGCTGCTGGGGTTCTATTTAGGAAGTGGTCTCCTGTGCCAATGCGTTCAAGTGTACTTCCTACTTTCTCTTCTATGAGGTTCAGTGTGGCTGGCTTTATGTTGAGGTCTTTGATCCATTTGGACTTGAGTTTTGTGCATGGTGATAGATATGGATCTATTTTCATTCTTCTACATGTTGATATCCAGTTATGCCAGCACCATTTGTTAAATATGCTTTCCTTTTTCCATTTGATTTTTTTTTTTTTTTTGCTTGTCAAAAATCAGGTGTTTGAAGGTGTGTGGATTAGTATCCGGGTCTTCTATTTGGTTCCATTGGTCCGCCTGTCTGTTCTTATGCCAATACTAGGCTGTTTTCAGTACTGTAGCTCTGTAGTAGAGAATGAAGTCAGGGATTGTGATGCCTCCAGAAGTTCTTTTATTGTAAAGGATTGTTTTGGCTGTCCTGGGTTTTTTGCTTTTCCATATGAAATTGAGTATTGTTCTTTCGAGGTCTGTGAAGAATTTTGCTGGGATTTTTATGGGCATTGCATTGAATCTGTAGATTGCTTTTGGTAAGATTGCCATTTTTACTATGTTAATTCTGCCTACCCAAGAGCATGGGAGATCCTTCCACTTTCTGGTGTTATCTTCAATTTCTTTCTTCAAAGATTTAAAGTTCTTGTCATACAAGTCTTCCACTTGTTTGGTTAGAGTTACTCCGAGATATTTTATGCTATTTTTGGCTATTGTGAAGGGTGTTGTTTCTCTGAATTCTTCCCCAGCCCTTTTATGATCTGTGTACAGGAGGGCTACTGATTTTTTTGAGTTAATCATGTATCCTACTATATTACTGAAAGAGTTTATGAGTTGTAGAAGTTCCTTGGTAGAATTTTTGGGATCGCTTATGTAAACTATCATCAGCAAACAGTGAGAGTTTGACTTCTTCTTTTCCAATTTGTATCCCTTTGATCTCCCTTTGGTGTCTTATTGCTCTAGCTAGTACCTCAAGAACTATATTGAAGCGATATGGAGAGAGTGGAAAACCTTGTCTTGTTCCTGATTTCAGTGGAATCGCTGGGAGTTTCTCTCCATTTAGTTTGATGTTGGCTGTTGGCTTGCTGTATATTGCCTTAATTATGTTTAGGTATGTTCCTTGTATCCCTGCTTTCTCCAAGACCTTTATCATGAAGGGATGTTGTATTTTGTCAAATGCTTTTTCGGCATCTAATAAGATGATCATGTGGTTTTTATTTTTCAGCTTGTTTATATGGTGGATTACGTAGACAGATTTTCGTATGTTGAACCATCCCTGTATCTCTGGGATGAAGCTGACTTGATCATGGTGGATGATGTTTCTGATGTGTTCTTGGATTCAGTTTGCCAGTATTTTATTTAGTTTTTTTGCATCCATGTTCATGAGTGAGATTGGTGTGTAATTCTCCTTCTTAGTAATGTCTTTCTGTGGTTTGGGTATCAGGGTAATGTAGCCTCATAGAAAGAGTTTGGCATTCATCATGAACACCAAATATATGCAGAGATGATCTTGGCTCCATTCTAACAGCTTCATCATACTCATATATGGATCATATATGGATGAACCAGTGTGTTTTCCACCATTGTCCAGCTTATTATCTTGATTCATCTATGTTTTTCTTGTTAAATTGTTCTACAGTAAGCAACTTTGTGTATCTATATTTTTTGTCTAGATATTTTTGGAAGAGACTTTTAAAACTTGGATTCATGGGTCAGAAAGAAGGTAAACACAGATATGTAATCTTCTCCAATAGCATCAAATTCTCCCCCACCAGTACTCAGATAGCATCAAATTCCCTTCCATAAATACTAGATCATTTTGCATATTCCCTCAAGTATTATTTCTGCTTTCTCATAGCCTTACAAACAGAATGTGTTTGTAATTTTATTATTGACTCTTTAGGTTTAGACCCACCTTAGAAGTAAAAATGGCAGTTGGACTGAGTTGTATCTGCATACATCTTACAGGGAGAGCATCTATTTCTGGCGCACTCTTCCTATGCTTAGGGGTGTAAACCCGGGCCTTTGATAAGAGCTTCCTTCCATGTATCTCTCCCTCTGTGATGGATTTTTGTGTTTGCTTGGGAGGGTCCCTTGATGCATAGAGCTTTCTTTTAAGGGATATAGCATTTTGATTCCAAACATTTTGATTCTCTTATAAACTACAAGCTGTGAAGCTCATGGGGAACAAGGTTCCAGGGAGGGGGTGTTCCATTCATTAGGTGGAAAAACTAGCTTCCTTATTCCTCTTCTATGGGTTTGCTTTCTAAAGGGAGCACTGCCGGTGACAAGGCCCACTGAGGGAAAGGGCTAGTGACTCAGCTTGTGCCTCATCTCCTTACTCATCAGGATACTGTTGTCCCTGTACCTTTCTTACTTCATCTTTTTTTTAGTGAAAGTGGTAAATTCATCCAAAAGTTCAGGACCCACAGCTTCCACTGTGCCATGCCTCATTCCTCCTTAGAAAAATGTGAAGGGACATTTGTTGGTACTGTGACAGAGTCAAAAGCTAGGCATGATCTGTTTGTGTAAACAGTCTAATGTGGTTTTGCGGTTAGATAGCTTTTGAGGGCTTGGAAAGAGATGCTCATGCAAAAAAACAGGTGTTTATGAAAATCTCCTGCAACTTCAGGTCAGGTCAAAAGACACAGTCATTTGAGATGTTTAGACAAAGGCTTTATATGCTTTATTTTATTTTCTGTTACACATAAATTGCTTCCTTATTTATGGTAAGCTTACGGTTTTTATACCTGGCACTTAATGGCATCACCTTCTTTCCATGGCAATTTGATTAAGTTAAAAATATAGAGCTTTCTGGCCCCTCACCTCAGATCCTCTGTCTGCCCAGTGGCTTCACAGCCACACAAATTCTCCTCATGCAGTGTCTGCCAACATGTGAGGAGAAATAAGTTAGAATTACAGTGTTAAGGAAATCATAGGGTGGCCCTTAGTTAACTCTTCATATCCCTGTATTTATTATGCTTCAGAACAACTCTGTAGTCACGGCCTACAGGGAACAAAATGCATGACTTCCCATAGGCTATAAAATGAGCTGCTTCAATAACCTCCCCAAAATTTTAAATGTTATGTTTTTATGCTATAAGCAGTAATTCGTTATGCATGATGTGCATCTCATGTCTATGTTCCTTTCTTTTCTCGTTTGGTGTGACTATTAAGTTGTGCAATGGCTCTACAATATTCATGACTAAATACACACAATCTGAAAATATAATGGTTTACATTCACTTATTTCATATGCATATTTGCATGTGTGTGGGCATACAGGTGCACTGATTCACATAAGAAGGCCAGAACACAGTCCACAAAAGTTATTTTTTGCCCTTTACCATGTAGGTTTCTGGTGTCTAGCTTAGGTTTCTAGAATTAGAAACAAGAATCCTTATCTGATGAGCCATCTCACACAAACTCCACATATGTCACTTTCTATGAGAAATGGACGATATACCTGTAACCATATTAAAGATATAACTTACCTTGACATGTGAGGGATTTCTCTATGTGTTCATTTTTTACTACAGAATATGATAAGCAGAAAGTAAACAGGACAGGGAAGTAGATACGGAGATAATGTAGGAAATATTCTGAAGATGTAATTGCTAGCAAATAATGGAAAGAATCCACGTGTTTAAAATGCAGTTAACTATACAAGCTAATAAAGACAAGAAAATGACTTCCCTCCTTTTGCACCCAGGAGGAATATAACCTGAATTTCATTTTATTTATAATCCAAAATTGTTTGAGTTTGTACATTTATGTTGTTTAATGATCTAACTCCATATTAAATTATTATAGAACAACAACAAAAAAAAAATCTGTTGGTATCTGATACCGGTAGACTTTGCATGGCAAAACAGACCAAGAAATCCACCCTGGAGACTCAAAGAATTGTTGAACTTACAAATGTGAACAAAGCCATCTCAGATTTTTTTTATGTCATTAATGCTGGTATCCTGTCTATTTAGCTTTTAATCAAACAACTTTGTTGCCTGGGTAACAGACCTCTGCCCTTGAATGTGGGTGACTGTAGGTCAGTGGTTCTCAACCTTTCCCAGAGGTCTCATGTCAGATATCCTGCATATTTACATTACAATTCATAGCAGTAGCAAAATTAAAGTTGTGAAGTAGCAGTGAAGATAAGTTTATGGTTGTGGGTCACCTCAACATGAGGAACTGTGTTAAGGGGTTGCAGCCAGAAGGGTGAGAACCACTGCTGTAGGTGAAATCTCCTGCAGCCTCTGGCCCATTACTAACTCTGAGAGTCACCTAGTCTTCTCACATCTGATTTCCTCACTGGAAATCTACTTGTCTTACTTTGCATTTTAAAGGTAAGTCCTACACAGAGAAAAAGGGCAAATAAAATAAAATTTGTATGTCACAGAGATGTACTGATTGTTAATAATAATGACTTTACCCTAATGATCTTGTTAAACATTCTATCAATTATCTCTAGCCCCTTAAAAGTCAGAATAACTCAACCCTTCAATACCAAGAAGACTGAGAAACAGTAAACAGTGTGCTGTCCTAATCTTGCTTTCTCGTAATTTTACTGATAAAATACCTTAAAATGCAAAATGAGATGTGAAAAATGGTAGGATGGGTTTTCTCAGACATTTGCCAGTTCTTTAACTTTCTGCTCTATCCCACTTGACGGACAGCCCAGGAGCACCTTCTGCTATAGACACAAGTCTCCCAGAGCTTACACCCAACGCAGCCTCTTACAGGCTCTGCTCTGACTTTGTCAGTGGGAACCTGCCTTCCAGGCCACGGAATGGTGTCTTGTCATCATACTCATGAGAGGGACTCAGAGATGATTGGCCATTGCTCATTGGAGCACTGTCCTTCACAAGTACAGAACTGAAGAATGGTGCTGGCGGGATGCTCCTGGAGAGGAACTAAGAGCTTTAGACCAGATTTCAGCATTTACGGGGTGTGGGAAGTTTCTCTCCTATTTGTAGGCATTCAAAGGTAGAGTCATTTGCACAGTGCTGCTTTGTACTGTTCAGCGATGTTAGACCTTAAAATAGTAGAATTATAAGTGTCAATAACTGCTTCCAAAAGCAGTTTTCACATATAAACAAATAATAACTGTTATGGTGACTGAGCCACCAGGTTACAGTTTCAGAGTTCAATTTTCCAATGGTAGTTAATGATCAGCTAATCATGATATGAACTTCGATGTAAGAGACTTGGTGGAGGCTGGGAGCTAAAATAGAATCAGACAAACAAAAAGAAGAAACAAAAACAAGGAAAGCAAAGGAAGGAATTCAGGGACCAGAGAGATGGCTCATACAAGGCCTGGGGTCAGACTCCCAGCACCCACTTAAAAAGCCTGCTGTGGTCTGTTTTCCCAGTGCTAGAGAGTAGTGAGGATCCCTGGGTCTTGCCAGCTATCCAGACTAACCAAAATGGCAAGCACCAGGGTCAGGGAGAGATGCTATCTCAGAGAAATGAGGTGAAAAGAGATTGAGAAAAGCAGCTGCAGCTCCGTCTTTGATATTTAAAGGAATTTCTTTCAACCTTTTAGAAACCTAACTGCCATTAAAGATTAACAATTAACTTTTTAGACATGGCTGTACTTCTCAGTGTGGTTTTTTTTGTTTTGTTTTGTTTTTTGTCCATCCTTAATCTTGATTCCTTGGGACACTGAGCCATTGAGTTTCTTGGTTCAGTAAGCTTAGATTACCAATAGCATTTGATCCTTCCCGGCTCGACTCCTTGTCTGTGGGAAATGCCTGACCTTTAAAGACAGGAGATATTATTGGTTGAGAAGTGAGTATTGAGTAGATGTTTTAGAATATTAGCCTTTATAGATGAACGACTTAAGAATCACATTCAGAGTCACTGAAAATAGTCGTTAGAAATGCAGCTCTCCGGCAGACCCAGAGACCGGTAGCTGCTATTGTCCGTGTGTAAACTGGAGAAGCAGGGGCTGTGAGTGCTCCTAAGTAGGAGCTTTTGATGACAGTGCTGATGTAAGGGCTCTGAAACTGTTCTTGAGTCTCTTGGGAGCACTCAGGTTTTATGACTCCATTCACATATTCTTGATAGCAGTAGCAGAGCCCCCAAGGTTACCTGTTATCCAGCGAAAGTGTGTTTGTGCAGAAGCGTCTTCTCCCACTAAAATCCTAGCTAATGTGCCATTCAAGCTTTTAGTCAATAATGCAATTTACCTTACCAGAAGAGTTGTCTACAAGTTATATTCAATATCATTCTTGGCTTTATTTTTTGTTTTTGTTTGCTCTTTTGTTTTTTGATTACTTTTTGAGACAGGGGTTCTCTTATAACCCTGGCTGTCCTAGAACTCAGTCTGTAAACCAGGCTAGCGTTGAACTCAGAGGTCTGCTGGCCTCTGCCTCCCAAGTGCTGGGATTAAAGGTGTGCGCCACCATGCCTGACAGATTCTCTGCTTTCTTATACTTTATTTAAACTGAAAAGAAATCTACAATTAAAATGCTTTAGCATGGCCAGACAGTAGTGGCACACACCTCTAATCCCAGCACTCAGGAGGCAGAGATGGATCTCTATTAGTTCGAGACCAGCCTGGTCTACAAAGCAAGTTTCAGTACAGCCAGACCTGTTATATAGAGAAACCCTATCTAAAAAACCAAATAATAGTAATAATAATAAAATGAAATAAAATGTTGTAGGACATTTAGCCAGTAGATCAGTCAGTATATGTACTGCTGATCATACTTTTACTAATACTTTCTTTAAAAAAATTCCAGCACTATTGAAACCCAAACCTGTCTATTCTTTATATTTCTAAAGCATAAAATGGTGTTTTGATATAGGTATACTTTGTGAAATGAACATGAATGAAGCCAATTAAAAATATCTATCACATTGTGTCTGTGAATGTGGTGAGAGCACATAAAGTTGACTTTGTTAGTTTATTTTAAAACAATATAATCTTCCTTTAGTAGCTACACCCCCATGTCAGAATCTACAGAAGTTCAGGGCTCTTACATGAATGGCATAAGGTTTACATATGATGTGTGAGTGTCCTCCTGTGTACTTTCAGGAAGTGTGTGTGTGTTTGTGTATACGCATGGGGGCCAGGGCTGTTGCTAGAAATCAAACACGGAGTCCCATGTTTCATGAGCACACGTTGCACCACTGTGCTGCATCTCTTTCTAATTTATGTTGTCTAATCGTCTCTATAGTTCTTACGATGCCTACCATGTAAATGCTATGTGATAATTGCTCTGCTCTCTCATTTAGAGAATAATGACAAGGAAAAACGCAGCCCACTGTTTAGGACAGACACAAAGTTTCCCAAAATATTTCATTCACAACTGAATCTACAGATGGTATGGACCAAACACACAGTAAAATGCTGATAGCCATAGCTATCATTGCTAGCCATTTAATCTCAGGACCCTGTTTATGCTGCATATCTGTAGTTCTGTGTACTTTAGTCTGCACCTCTTCATTTCCCACCTTCCGGGCACTAGGAGCTTCCATTGTACCTGTTTCCCTGGGTTTTACATCCTTAAATTCCACAGGTAAGTGATGTTATGCAGTGTTTATCTGTGTGTGCCGTGGCTTATTTTCTTAACATGATGCCCCCAGGTTCGACTATGTTAATGAAAATGATAGGATTTTCTTCCTCTTTAAGAAAGTAAAAAATATTCTACTGAGTACATAGATATTTTTCAACTTACAAAAGGAGTAGAACACAACCCAAAAACCTTTGCGTACATTGAAAGTAATGTAAGCCTTGATGTGGGATTCCCCTCTGTATGCTGTGAATATCATTGGTTAATAAAGGAACTGCTTTGGGCCTATAGCAGAGCTATAGGGGAACAGAGCTAGGTGGGGAAAACTACACGGAAGGCTGGGAGAAAGGAGGCAGAGTCAGAGACCACAGGCACATGGCAATACACAGATTAATAGAAATGGGTTAAATTAATATGTAAGAGTTAGCCAATAAGAAGACAGAGATAATGGGCCAAGCAGCGATTTAATTAATACAGTTTCTGTGTGATTATTTTAGGGATAAGTGGCTGGGAGCAAAACAAGCGGCCTCCTTGCAACAAAGCCTAATGTGTTTTGCAGTTTTATCATTAAATGTGTGTGTAGGCATACATGTGCCGTGATACATGGGTTTTATCATTAAATGTGTGTGTAGGCATACATGTGCCGTGATACATGGGTTTTATCATTAAATGTGTGTGTAGGCATACATGTGCCGTGATACATGGGTTTTATCATTAAATGTGTGTGTAGACATACATGTGCCATGATACATGGGTGGTAGCTACCTTGCCTGAATTGGTTCCATCTTCCTTCTTGCTGAGGTGGGCTCTGTCTCGCTGGTCTACAAGCTTCTGAGCAGCTCTCTGGAGTGCTGGGACTGCTGACACGCCACCATATTCTTCACTTTTATGTGGTCTCACAGCAGCAAATGCAGACTTTCTTGGGAGATGCTTTTAGCTACTGAGCCATCTGTCACCCCCACAAATACATTTTATATACTTGGCCTACCGGACAGCATAGCATCAACATATAATACGTAGTAGTCCCTCCTGTTCTTGCCTGACTGTATACTGCTGCTCTCTGGCTTTTCCCAGCACCTCAAGACAGCACCGAATCATACACCTCTGGCCCAGGGAAATATAGCTCAGGAAAATGTAAAAATTCAAGTTGCAGTTTCTACTCGATGCCTTTGCCTTCACACCATCATGGAGTTGAAAAATCTTGAGTTGAACTGTCATTAGTTTTTCTTACTGGTAGTTTAGCATCTTGTGCTGCTTATTTTGGTCTTTGGTATATAATATTTTTAAGACAACTGATTATTTTATGGATAATCTTAGGAATTCAGTTGCTTAATAAAATTCACTATAGAAATTTGTTTCACTATAATCAAATAAAAAAAGATGAAACCAGTTGTTTCGCCTAAATGTCACCAGTTGAGGCAGCTGCCATTATGGTGCCTGGTTGAAGGTTTTCTCTACCGGACTTTAACCTGCTATAGTTAGTTGCGCTCTTGTAACCTGTAAAAGTGGAGGTCTCAAGTCCTTTTGCAGTTTGTCTAAAAATGAAAGCAGAGATTAGGAGGGTTTTTGTTTGGTTTGGTTTGGTTTTTATCATTAGGATATTTTTGTCATGACTTTCTGCATTTATGGCCAGGTACATATCATCATTTGTATTATGACAATAATATATAATGGTCATATATTAGTTAAATCAGCCATTTTTTATTTAAATACTTGGTCTTATGTAACTACAATCCTTTTTATAATAGAATATATAAAAAGCAAGTATATTCTTGTAATGTTACCATGTGAACTTTAAGAACATCAGCTTTTCTTTGTAGAGACCAAGGTGCTAAATATATTCATTTATTTATTTATTGGACTTGTTTGTCCTGGTTTTCTATATTACCTAAATAAGACTCTAAATGTAGAACTCAAATATTTGTGTGTATTTATATTATATTTTGTTTGTAGTCTATAACCAGAGCTTGGAGCAACTGTTCTTAGGACTGTACACAGGAATGGTGAACTAGCGACATTGCCTACTGATGACTTACAGCTCTTTCTCCATGTCACAGCCAAAAATGTGTGTGCCAGGAGTATGAAACCTCGAAATGACATGAACTATACTTTTGTTAAAGTTGCTGGATTTGTTTTTAAAAATGCGTATTGCTAGTGGAGAGGTGCAGAGGAAAAAAGCTCACCTAGGAAGTGATGCTGAAGTTGTCTCGGGATCAGTGACTATGCCATGTACTGATTTGGCTGGCAAGGTGCTTGTTAAGTTTAATACACCAGGAAAGATATGATTATTCACATGTGAAGCATTGCACTAGATTATAAATTTTATAATATATAAAAATGTTCCCTCTTGCTCTTTGAAATTTCATGCTCTACAAAATGCTGTATTCTAGAGGACAAATAACCACTGACTACTAATGTAGCCAAATGCATTTGTTTGGAAAGGTGAGCTAGGGTGGAATATTTGGTTTTCCAATATCACCTGGCCCAAGTTTGGTATTCTTCACTGTGAAATTCTAAAAGAAAAATTAGTGACATTAAGTTGATGGAAAAAAGAAATGCTAATTCTCAAAACAGAACTTCCTCGATTCTTTTGTTATCTCTTAAGACAGAGCTTGTTACATCACTGTTTCAGGACAATCACAAGCTGTATATTCATTTTAGATTATAACATGGGGCCTGCTAGTTTATTAGAAGTCCTGCTCCTGAGATCATTCTTCAGCTCTTTTCTATTATCTGTTTATCTACTGTGTTGTGTCTTTTATTGTCAATATTGTAGAGTTATCATTGACTTCCAGCTATCTAAATACCAAATTTGTATCATCTTCCCATTGAAATGCAAAGATTGTTTGTTTTTGCTTTTAGCAATTATTCTTTTATAGGATACTATTTTATGCTCAACAGTAATTTTATGGTGGCTGAGTTGAAAATTGTTAACCAATCACATGTAATTTTTTTGTAGCTTAACTTTTCTTAACATGTGCGATGATATTTAAAAGCACCATACACCTTCCCAGGGCTTTGCATTTGGTTATTTTTGTTGCTCTGTTAGTCAGTTGTCTTGTTTTGCTGTGGTAAGCACTGAACCTAGGGCTTCAGTACACTAGGCAAACACTCCATCACTAAGCTATACTTCCAGTCCACGTTTAATAGATGTTTTAATTTGGTATGAAGTCTGGCCCCTCTGCTGAGTGTTAGGGCAAACTCGGACCTCCCTTTCTTGTCCCTGAGAGCAGCAGAGAACAGAGGAACATCCGTCTCCATTTCCCTCTCATATCACAGTTACATGGTACACTCTGCCCCGCCTTGTCAGTTACGGTTGTGTTAGAACTGATTGGGAACCATCTGTATTTCATATGGAGAGTCTTTGGAGTAGAATATGAGGCAATGGAAATCCCTGGGATATGATAAGTGAACCTAGAGAATCTTAAAATTTGACTCTAGAATGTAATTAAAAGAAATTAATCAAATAAAAATTATGCAATCCATCAAGGTATGTTGGCTGTTTACTCTTTGGGTGGGTGTGTGAACCTGTAGTGTGTCTAATAAACTTGGCCATACTTTCTGCCCTGGCAAAAGAGAAGGGGGAAGAAGGAATTTCTCCAGTGCTCCGTGACATTATAAATAATGCAAGATTTAAAATGAGAGACTGAACTGTCTTCTTGTTAAAACCGGGGGAATTCTTAGTTGTACATTTAAAAACTTTCTCTCTCTTTTTATTAATTAGTTAATTTATTAATTTATTATTTTCAAGACAGGGTTTCTCTGTGAAGCCCTGGCTATCCTGGAACTCACTCTGTAGACAAGGCTTTAAACTCACAGAGATTTGCCTGTCTCTGCATCGTGAGTACTGGGATTAAAGGTGTGTGCCACCACCACTACCCACCTTAGAAACTTTTTCATTAGAAAGGGGAATTATATGTCAAAGGGAAGAAGTAGTTAAGTGAAACATGGTTTAATTTGAAGGAAGAGTTAAAGGAGAAAAAATGTTCTTCTCTCTTTTAAAGTTTTCCTGTAGTTACAGTGCAATATAACATATTTCTAAATTTTCAGCATGCCATAAATTCCTCACAGTCTGCTTTAATCAAATTGATTAAAAAGTCTACAGACTGACCCAAAGGAACGAGTTGGTGTTGTGTATGGAAAAAGAGACAAGTCTGAGAGAGATGGGTTGTACAGACAGTGTTCGACTTAAATAGCCACCTGAAAAAAAGTAAGTTGTGTTCTCGTACTGTAAACCAAGACAAACTCCACAGATAAAAAGAATCTTAAGTGTTGGAAAATATGAATGTCAGTGGGAGACATATATATTAATCCAGAGTCAAAAAGGTTTTTGAAGTGTAACTTCAGACTCATAAATTAAAATGCAGAATTCTTGACAGGGGAGATGACTAAGTGTGTAAAACTCTTGTCACACAAGTTTGGAAACCTGGGTTCAAATCCTAGAATCCTCACAACAGCAGATTTGGCAGCATAATCTGTGGCAAGATGGGAAGCACAGAAGAGAGTCCTGGGAGCTTGTGGGCCAGACAGCCTGAGTACACAGCAGACGGTACAGCAGACAGCCTGAGTACACAGCAGAC
>PVIU01021194.1:0-32172 GCA_004026605.1 Ondatra zibethicus | reverse complement strand
TACTTCATTCTTTTGTATTTACTGCATTGTTTCCAGTCTTCTGTGTATCTCTAGCCATGCCTGCTTTTTTTCCCAGGTTTCCTCACCCTGAGATCTGAACTCATTTTATCAGAACTTAAGTTGCATATAGAACAAACCCTCTCATCCCCACACAGACAGATTATTCTGGCTGACCCCGACCAGCGGAATGAACAGCCAGACTCAGGATTCTTCCCGATCACGCTTTATTGGAGAGCACTCGGTTGAGGAAAAAACGAGAGTCCGGAGAGCCTCTAGGTTGAAGGGAGAGCGGAGGCGAGAGAGGGGAAGGTCTAACATGGCGGCTGCTTATATAGGGAGATATGACGCAACTCGAGCCTTGATTGGCTGCTAAGTCCTGCTGGCACCAGAATTCTCGGGATTGGCTAGGGACACTTCAGGTTATTTGCGCATGCGGGAAGCGCCTGGACGCTGAGTCCTGAAGCATTGCCATATATGGAATTTGTTTACCTCCAAACTGCGAGGATGCAAGCGTATGGCTCCCTGCAGATTATAAAGAAGCATTCACTCAGTCTTTTCTTCATAGTTATGAAAGGCTTGGGGGATGATTGGATTTTTGATCTCTACACATTGGGTTAAGCAAGAGTCACTACACTGCCATGAAGGTTCCAGACATTTCAAATGTGGCTTTTGTGGCTTTTCTTAGTTGTTTGCTTGGTTGTTTCAGAATATTTACAAATTTCCGGAGCTCATATAATTTGTTTCACCAGTTTCTAGTTTATTTAGTATTTCCTTGGAAAGGTGGGTGCTTGGTGCTTTGTGGTCTATTACTCTAAATTTACTGATTTTAAAGCTTAAAATCCTCTTTGAATTGTACTAGTTAGTTACTTGGAACTTCTCTGGACATTCTCTCCTCTCCTCTCTCTCTCTTTTTCTTATGCTCTCCAATGCACCTGATCTAGTGAATCTTTACTACTTGCAGACAAATTTCAGGGTGATTAGACCTGCCTTATAGAAATTTACTGACTTTCTTCCAAATGCAGAATGCTGAGCCTGATTAGGCAGAGACATTAACCTGATTTTTTGGCAAGCAGTTGTTGGGTTTTTTTTTTTAGAGGTGGGGTGGGTTGTCATGTGTAAAAGAGTTCATGTGAGTGATTTGGGTGCTTAGGAGAACTACATGGGCAGGATAGTGAAAGAGACCAACTAGACTACAGTTAATGATTTTCAGGAATGAGAATTAAAAACTGGAGAAGCGAAGAGGTGAGCAAATTTTTTTTTATTACAGCTCTTATTCCCACAGTGTGTCTATATTACAAAATAATTTGGTCAGCCAAAATAATAAACTTTACAACAACAGTCTGTGGAGAACTGGTATCTGATTTATTTATATAACACTGATTACTAGTTGGGCATCACAACACATATTAAATAAAACTATCTGTAATTTATTTTAAGATAACAATTATAAATATAAACCTATAATATGTATTTTTCTACAATAATATGATGTTCATTGTCAAACAGCATTACACGAGCTATCCAGGAACATATGAAAACTACTTAAGATTGATGGATACATTTGAAAATAAAGTTTGTGTAGTCTTGAAGAGATTGTATGCGCCATGTATATTATCTTTTTCCTGGATATTCAAATTTATCATTCTTTTCTCTTGTCCATCATTCAGTAAACTAGTGGAATTGAGGAGGGTTAATTACCCAGAGTTCTGCATTCTACAGTCATTGGAACTATTGCAAGTCTGGTTCTAAAAGATTGAATCACAGTGGTCTTCCTCTGTCCACTCTCATGAGGTGTTGTTTTCATTTCCTCTGCCTGAAACTTTGCTTTTTTTTCCTCATTTCTGTTCACCTTTAAGATTGGTAAATGAGATATGAAGAAAGTAGAAGTAGTGCCCAACTTAGTCATCTCTTTTAAAACAGTGTAGTGCATAAGAAAGAACACACCTTGATCATGGCACCTAAATTCTAGTCTTAGGTCATTCATTATCTTACAATGTAGTGCTGCTCAAAGAAATTCACCTTTTCCTCCCTGTCTACCATATAAGTATAACCATTTGTATCAACATAGTAAGAGCAACATAGAGTTTGTGGGGAAAGTCACTGTGAAATTTGAACTGTTGAAATTATCTTCCCTTTGACACTCTTTTTTTGTTTCAATATTTTGTTGATATAAATAGCTACTTCAGAGATTTGGCGTAAATACTTGGAGGTGCTATATTATTAAGGTGGTGGCTCATGGAGAGAGTGCATGGTCAGCAACGAGAGTTTGTAATTAGGTCATGTCCTTCCTCTCTCTCTTTCTTCTAGGGGCTTTTTGATATACTTAGTAGAACACCAAAGCCCTTCCTTCAAAGACTTTTATTTCTCTTTCTCCAAACATTTCCTTTTCCCTTCTTCATACCCTATCATTTTTGCTGACTCAGACATCTCAAGATCATGTCTTGCATAATGTCTACATTTTTCTGGTTCATTGCTCATATGGCCCTAAAGCCTAAATAATTTTTGCAACAAATATTCTATTTACAGGTAGTTTTGAGAAGACAATTCTTTCAAACTGTTTATATTTTTATAACCAGTATTCTGTATCTTTCTAACATAATTTTAGTACTTTATTTTTTTGCCTACATTTGTTTTATATTTGTTCTTTTATTAAATTGTGCCCCATTTTAGAATGTAAGCTCCTAGAAGGCAGGTCATTTATCTGTTATAATTTCAGCTTCCTGATTTGTAATTGGCATGTTGTGGTATTTAACAATAGTTAGTGAGTAACTGACTGGCTGAATAAAAGAATGAATGTGAGTGCATATTTGTTAAACTCTAACTAAGATTTGTGCCATGTCTACAATTCTAGAAATGTGCTATCTATTGTAGATTAAATACCTGGTCACAGTTCATAGCACTTAGCTTTTAAAAATTTTTCATAATAGCCTACTCTTTTGCTCTTACCTCAAAGGCCTG
Organism: Ondatra zibethicus; assembly: GCA_004026605.1. Lineage (NCBI taxonomy): Eukaryota > Metazoa > Chordata > Mammalia > Rodentia > Cricetidae > Ondatra > Ondatra zibethicus. The sequence goes on along the minus strand of PVIU01021194.1, from coordinate 29,214 downwards.
GACTCTTCTTTTAAGCCATTCCTTTAAAGGCGTTTGTATATTTTTCTAAAGATGCTTAATGAGTTGGAAATAACCATGCATGAAGCCCTTTTAGTATAACCTTTACAAAGTTAGCATTTGCAATTTAAAATTCTTGTTAGATAACTTGCTAGAGGAAGATGTATTCATTTGTATTAGATTGTTTCTACTTCAGATCATTTTGAAGTCACTTTTCAAGTAATTTAAAATATGAGGTTATAGCACAGTGGCAAGTCTAGATCCTAAAGACAAATTTAGACTTTATTTGTGGGTTGCTCTGTGGACAGTTTTGCTTGCAGCATTACTGCAGAGACAAAAGAAAGAATGCAAGAGCCAGAGACCTGGCAGTGACACATGAGGATGCTGAGGGACAAAAAACTAATTATCATGAGTGGGATTTTAGAATTTAATATCCTGAACATTTCTGAGCATCACTGTTCCACAAGAAGAGGGGAAAAATGGGGGAAACTGGTGAATTACCATAACTGCCAGAGAATTGTGTTGGCTTTGGCTTTGCTGCCAGAATGCTGCTGAGCTTCCGATGACTGGAGTAATTTTTTAGCTATAGAGTATGGCAAAATGTGCTGATCCACAGGGTAAGGAATAGAGGAGAGATGTCTATAATGCTCTATTCGGTTGAGACCAAGTGCCCATAAAAATGTACTTAAATAGAAACTATTTTTCTTCTTAGTTAAAAGTAGAACTATAGCCTAGAGGGAAAAAGCCTATTCTATAATCTTATTCCTTAGTTAAAAGGCAAAGCAAGGCCTGGAGAGTTTGCAAAGGTATTTTTACCTTTGAATTTATATTTTCAACAGGGTATAAATCATTAAAAACATATTTCTCTATAGACCATATTGATGCCTTCTAATAATTGTGAAGTGTGGTTTTCTTGTCTGGCTTGGCTCAGAACCACTTATCCATATTTTCTTTGTTTGGTTCCTTCTTTGTCAAAAGACAAGCAAAAACTTTAAAGGCACATTAGCCTGCGATGCTGGGACTTTCTGTGCTGAGCTCAGATGTGAGGATGGACAGTGAGGCTGCAAGCCAATCAGGTGTTGCCTGTGGAGATGCTGTGGTTTGTACCACTTTCATGCATATTCACTCGATAAAGTTGTTGCTTCCCTGACATGGCAAAGCTGCTTCCTGCATTGTGCTGGGATCCTGAGGCGCCAGTGTGACAGTGGTGGAGTATTTGAAGTCACTTGAATCCGAAAACTAAAGCTTTGTTAAGATGGAAAGTTAAATTTATTTTTTTCCCCTTCTGGAAAAACAAAAGCAGCAAGAAGAATAAGCAAAAATAAAAACCAAACTTATGTCATCGTTTTTACTTTTAGGAGTTTGAGACCACTAACTCAAATTTATTTCTGTATTTCTGAAGGTAAATCCGAACACCATTACTGCTTCTTATGGCAGGCAATTCATACTTGATGCTAACTGAGTAACACAACTAAAGTGTAGTTACAACTTAACCTTCCTAAAACAATTTAAAGACAAAGTTACACACACACACAAGCTAACGTGCTGCTAGTTATAAGGGTTCCTGAAATAATCCACATCACTCAGAGCTGACCTTGATGATCAAAAGCTAGCTATTGAATGCCCAAGCAGGGATGCTTGGAGACCCACACTGTGGCCCTTACCAGTTCTGCCTCTACCTTGACCTGGTGCTTGACTGCTGTATCAGGGAAACTCACGGGGCTTCATCTTCTCCCAGCAGTAAACGAGCAGAGCAAACACTGACCTTCTTCTAAGACTTTCTGTTCTCATCTGCAAATCAGTTCATTTAGGGAATTTTGCTACATGCCTGGGTTGGGTTTCTAAAACAACGTATTGGTGAAATTTTGCTATTTCTGCTTTAAAAAAAATTAAAACATTATCGGACGTTTTCTACCTAGTCAATGAGCTTTGTTCTCATAGAGGTTAGAAGAAAACAGTTCTCAAACAAAACCCAAACATAAACCCAAACTAACAAACAAAGCACAATGACAGCAACAGCAGACGAACAAGCACAATGTTCCCACAGTGGCACAGCCTATTTACTAATGTGTATGGGATGTTGTGGTTGTGCACTTTGTCTTCCATTAAGTTCCACGAGTCCTTCCATGAATGACAGGTTACCATCTCTCCAGTCTGCAAATGTAACTGTGCACAGTAATCACCCTCTTTCACAGTCTGCCCAAATCCAGGTGTGATGATTCACAGTGTTGTTTACCCGCTTTTTTATTTTTATAATTAGAAGAGAAACCTGTGTTCCTCTTCGAAGAGCATTTTTTGATCCTGCCAGTTATAACCTTCCTCCTTGAACTTCACTTCCCGTCATTTTTGGTATTTTGTGGCTTTTCATCTTCCACTCAGGGGATCTCTTTCTCCTGGATGTTGAGCCTTGATCTGCACAATTCTCTTTGGGGCTGCCACTGTGTACATTTGAATTCTGTAGTTAACAGGTAATTAACATTGCCAAACCATTGCATGTGGTTTTTCCCTGATCAGCTTACTCAGACACCTCACTGTCACGTCAGTGAAACATGTTCAAAACTGAACCCAATGCCATCTTTTCCCAATTTCCCAATAAGTTGTACATAAGCTTGCCATACTCTTTCTCCATACCACACTCCAGGACTAATTTACCTTAGTTTAGTTCAGGTCTATCTTAGAGTCGGCCATACTTTTCTTTCAGCCAAGTCACATTGCTTTGATCTAGAGTTTCTCACTTGTCACTGTAGTTACTACAAATATTTTTGATTCCCACTTATTCCCCACAGTCTAATCAATGAAGTGGTTTAACAGGATAGCTCTGCTCATATGTTACCCCTCACTTAAAGCTTCCCAGTTTTCTTCCGTTGCTTTCCAAATACGTATACAAACAGCAGGACAGGAAAGGTCCTTTCTAATACCTCTGTTGGGCTTCACCAATTGCCCACAGCAACTTCACTAGAAGTAAACACAACCCTTAGAATTCTACAAATATTAAATGCCCTGTTTTATATCTCTTTTCCTATACTATTAATGTTTTTTTAGTTATTTTTGCATTTGTATGTGATGTTTATGTGTGTATGCGTTTTTGTGTGTGTGTGTGTGTGTGTGTGTGTGTGTGTGTGCGTGCGCGATGGTCTCATTTGTATATTTGGGCTTGTACTCACACATGTTCTTGTACATCCTGTTGACATCTATTACCATCCTTGATCACTTTCTACCTTAAATATTGAGGGGCCTCTCACTTAATCCCAGAACTCTCCAATTTGGCTACTGTAGCAGTGAGCTTGCTTTGACTTCTTTCTCCGCACCCTGAGTCCAGGCAGGACACCCCAGGCCTATGTGCTGGTCATCCAAACTCAGATTCCCTATGCTATTTTCATTACCTGGGATGTGATTTACCCATGACCAGCCTAATGCACTATTCATTATGTATATAATATATATAACATATATTACTCCTCATAGGCCATATTAATTATTCATTTCTCGGGTTTGCCAGTGTTTACCTCTACCTTGTTCAAACTTCATTTGTTTTCTGTATTCCAACATGTTTTATTTGTGAAACTCCAGTTCCTTATGTTGTTCCTGATAATGCTTACTCTGTCCATCTGTGTAATCATTTTTCCAAAGGAGTCCTCAAAAATAGTTGAAAATAATAATTAATTACGTGGCAATATTTGTGGAGGATTTTATGGTCTATCCTTGTGGATCTTTCTCCCATTAAATAAATCTGTGTATAAAAGGATAAAATAGGAATTGGTTGATATTGACATTCCAAGAGGATATGTGGCCATCAATGGGAAAAGGACAGGAGAGAGAACATGAGTATTAGGGGCACTACTGAAGGTTAGATGGAGACCACCTGGAGAAGAGGATGTACTGGGAATGAGTGCCAGGAGAGAGATAAAAGTGGCTGTAATGGAAATGGTGGCTAAGCAACATCAAAGAGGCAACTCTCCTGTAAACAGAGTAACTATGGTCTCATTCTGGCAGAATTACAAGTGGGTGGCATTTGAGGGCCTCTGGTAATGGTCATGACAAAGGCTAAGGAAAGGGTTCAGATTCTTTCACTATAGGTAGTCATATGCTATTCAAGCATGGTAACATGAAATAACAGGCCATACTGTAATATTTCAGTTCTGTATGTTCATGTTTACCTAAAGATGTTTCTTGTTTATATAACACTAAATGCTATTAATTTAGAGCTATTCTCCATTATAAACTTGTTACTTTCTTTGTCTCTCTCCCTGACAGCGATTTATTTTGGGGTTCTGCTATTGAGTTCTCCAAGCAGAGCTCAGGTAGACCTAGCAGTGGAAAGGAAATTCATGTGATTAAAACAAAATGCTGCAATGTTTGGCTTAAGAAGAAAAAGAACATAGATATAAACATCTATAGACATTTGTTTATAATTAATTACTAATGATAGATTGAAAGATTTGAAAGCAACAGGAAGTGTAAATAACATAGGGAGAAAAAAAGAGAAAAGGATAGTTTTAATAATAACAATTGCAGATGGTTAGCATTTTCTCTGGAAAGTATTGTTTTAAACTTCTGTTAAATCTTGCCAGATCCTGAGAGGTTGTTTGTTCTTAAGTAGAATCTGTTACCACTGCTGCAGCCATAGTAAATGCTGCTGAAACATCTGTGAAATCAAGGCTAACACATTCACAGTATATGCATGCACTTATATGTTTAGCTGATAGGTCTCTAAATCAACCAAAAGTTACTTTTGTATGGCTGTATTTCCAGAAGAGCAATCTGTAGCCTTTAGAGTATTCATATATTACTCATGGCTTAAATTGTGATTTTTCTTGGCTAGAACAAACTTTCCAAAATGTTCACGCATTTGCATGTTTTTCTTATGTACATACCTGCAATTAACCTCTTCTTTGACTTCATAAACAATGAAAGCAGAATCTGAACTGTCTAAATCATCACAGTGGCAGCGATCCTAAATACTAAAAGATATCCATAATATTATTTCAAAGGATATATTTCAGGATGTTCTATTGCTTTTTGGTTACATGCATCTTGTTTTTCACCTAATTAAGGACTTATGAGACCTTCATATTTATTTTGAAGTTTGAATTCTTAAAGTACCTAAAATATTAGAAAAATGCAATATCTATATGACCTCAACTTGAACAATTAAATAAGAATATAGAATCAAAATTAATTGACATTAATGCATGTCTAGCATAGGTAAAATGGTTAACAAAACAGACAAAGCAAAAATACAAGCTCAACAAAAGCAGAGTCATGATATTAGACTTTCAGTACAGTCATTTCTGCTAAGGTGAGTTGCGGACATACATTTAAAATCACTTTAGCTCTCTATTTTGGTCTATTTGAAAATCTTAACCCCTTCCTGAAAAAAAAATTTGATACTGAATAGAGTTCTGACCACTGATTTACTAAAGGGTCTGAGAATGTGTAGAGAGCAACTATGAGATCTGTGTGAAAGTATGGGAGTCTGTTTCGTGGAGACCCTTGGAGGTTTTGGAAGCTGATTTCACAGTTTATATTTCACAAATTTATGTTCCCTCTGTGATCTGGGTGGATGAGCTCCATCTTCCGTTCAAATCACGGGTAAATCTGTCACTCCGATCAACTGCCATTAATCAGATACTACAAACTGCTTCTGAAGAACACGGAGATCTATTTAATAAGGTATGAAGCGCTTTTAGCCTAGTTCTTACGTGTTTAAGGCCTGTGATTCCCACAGATCGCTCTGCCGTGATGTGATTTAATCATGAGATGGGAAAACTCGGTGAAGTTTCGCCACAGAAGTTAAGAACTGAGTCCAGGGAACCTCTTTTACTGGCCTGCTTTGAGCTCAGGCGAGAACCTGGGTTTATTTCTTTTCTTAAAACAGTGTTTTCCTTCTCTGAGATGTTCATACAATGTAGTTTGATTAATTCACCTTCCTTCTCCTTACCCCTCCCATAACCACCCTCTCAATCCTCTTTCCAATTTTGAGATTCCCCTTTACTCTAGAAAAGTCCAGTTTGTGTCCAAATAGTTGGGTCTGACTTGGCCTATGGTTGACTTACCCAGGAGCTTCAGCATTAAAGAAAACCAACTTTCCTTTTCCCAGCAACATCAAACGGCAACAGTTCCCCAGGGAATGGTGAGATTTCTTATCTACTTCCCCTTGTAAGCTGGCTGGAATTTTGTGTGAATTGAGTGTGCAGAGGTCTTATATACTCTATCACAATCACTGTGACTTCATATGCACAACTATCCTGCTGGTGTCAGGACAACACTTATCTTGATGCTATTCACCACATCTGGCTCTTACAGTCTTTCCTCCCCCTGAGAGGAGGGTCAAGATATGTACAATATGTATGTCTCGTTTAGAACTTATCACTTCATTCTTTCATCGTCTGCATTGACAGTGGAGGTCTCTATGTTAATTCCTATCTACTATAATGACATGCTGCACTGAAGAGGGTTGAGGGATGCTCTGACCTATGGGTATACTAATAAGTCATTTTAATACTTGTGTCCATATAGCCAAATAATAGTATCAGGTTCTCTCTTAGGGCCTATGACTCATTGTGGCGATTTGAACGAAAATAGCCCCCAAACAGAGTGGCACTATTAGAAGGCATGGCTTTGCTGGAGAAGGTGTGATCTTGTTGGAGGAAGTGTGTCACTGTGGGTGTGGGCTTTGAGGTCTCCTATGCCTAAGCTACACTCAATGTAGAAACAGTTCACTTTCTGTTGCCTGTGGATCAAGATGTAGAGCTCTTAGCTCCTTCTCCAGCACCGTGTCTGCCCACATGCTGCCTTGCTTCTGACCATGATGATAATGGACTAAACCTCTGAATCTGTAAGGATCCTAAATTGGACACTCATTTAATACTTCGTAACCACAGCTAATTACATTGCTTTGATTCATAACTAACTGTACCTTGTCTTACCTTCTATTCGCAAGTACTCCATTCGTCACTACCCCAGCCCCAATTAAATGCTTTCCTTTATAAGAGTTGTCAAGGTCATGGTGTCTCTTCACAACAGTAGATACCCTCACTTAGATTCCTGTCTAGATACAAGATCATCTTCTTCAACAGTGCCAGGTATGAATTCCATCTCATAAAGAGCAGACCTTAGATCCAATCAGAAAATGGTTGCGAACCAGGGATTCTTTTGGGAGCATTGTGACCAATATATAAAAGAACATTTACACGTGTGTGTGTGTGTATAAATGCATGTGTATGTGTGCCTAGCTTCCTGATATAGCATGTATCTTCTTGATATAGCATCTGCTTTTACCATTTAGTTCATATCATCAGGCTTGGAGGCAAGTGCGGCCATTCACTGAGCCGTGTTGCCAGTCACACAAAGGAAAGATTTTTAAAGCAAAGCTGCAAACTTTGATGGCTTCTTAGTTTATGAATTAAATTTTCAGTGCTTGTGTTCAGCTTTCGAAGGCTTTTGTTTCTCAAGTTCAGGATCAAGTTCACCTACTCCAGACACCACTGAAGTGAGTCTTTGCTCTGTGGACTTGGGAAAATGAGATCTTAGAGAGTAGAGTTTTCACAGGAATCTGTTTTTGTCTCGGGAAGTGAGAATGAGATAACTAAAATCTCTATGCTTGAAATTACTTCTTTTATCATTTATCAACTATTTGTTCCCTTAATCTATAGTGATTGAACTAATTTGGTTTCACATGTAGCTAAATGATAGACAGCAAAATCCAAAACAATGAGAAAAATTGCAAGAGACACATGATAAGATTGAGATGGGCGGGGCCATGATCAAGACATACCCAACTGCTGACTACACAGAAATGAATTGGAGAAAAGAAAGGCCAGTGATCATACAGTATCCATCTTTGTTGTCTGATTTGTAAACATGGGTAAAGTGCCTTAGATTAGTGGGTAGACTTGGTCACCAAACTGGTGATGAAATCTTCTTAGGAGTAAATGTGTGATCTCTTTCGTTGGGCTGAACATGAGGAAGGCATCATGAGTGCACTTTTTATTGCTCAAGGGATGACAGGCAAGGTTAAAATTAGGTCAGACTGGAGGAAAGAAGACAGGGCAATGAGACCACTTAGCCTGAGGCATTTGAGGCATACTAAGTCTGATTTTACCTTTGATTCCCACTTTCAATTCTTATAACATATTCCAATAATAGGTGATACTGGGTGTGACATGTGTGTATGTATATAAACATATATATGTATGTTAAACCTTAGAGCCACAGAACTATTAAAGGTTTTCTTCTCTCTGTGTTTTTACACAAACATTCATATCTCTCTCATCACCAGTGAGTGTTTTTATAGATTTGTCATATATGATATCATGATAAAAATGCGAGTTTTAAAAAATTTTCACCATATCATCATGCTTATTTTAAGCTCTAGAAATAATTCAGGTAGAGTTTTCCTCAGTTAATTATTTATTCAATATTTTATGACTTTATAATCAAAATGAAAAAGATAGTTATCAAAGTGCTGACTCCAAATTCTTCAAACCTTTTTTCATTTTGTACCATTATTCTTGTCATTCTTAAAACTCCATGCTTACTATCAATTGACCAATGGTTCATATATGAAGTTGAATAATTGCTAAAAGTGCCAAAAATCTTAATAGCATTTTATTTTGAGTATGTAGGCATATGGAATTTCACAAATGACTTTCTTTTATTTCTTAGAATTTCCTTTTCTTTTCAAAAGACTATGTATATTTTGGTAGAATCTCCACAAAAAAACCCTTTGTGATTTATCTTCAAGACCAACAATGAACCTAAGATTCAGAAAATTAGACTCACACTTCCTTGTTCATCATGACTTTTCTCTTAAGCCATAATTAAAGGGAGAACACATATTTGAGAACAACCCCAAATGTGTTGGACTAAATTTTACAAAATAACCTCTTTTCCCAAAGAGGCTACAGGTGATGTAGCATTTAGATGTCACATTTGGAAAGCTCATTTGAAAAATCTAGGTTGTCATTCTGTTCATGTTATATCCACAGCCTCTGCCTGACGCTCAGTGGGCTTTGTAACATGACCCCGATGCAACTTTCCCAATTGTTCTAGCTTCATCTTCTTGTTCCCAGTCTGATGAGATTGCTTGTAAGTTTCTGACTCTCCTATTATTTTTTAGACAGTTTTCTTGGTTATCAAATTACTTTCTTGCTCGCTTTTTATTTTAAACTTTCTCTTTCTAAATTCCCCAATTTTAATATTCTGATGACTCTTTACATAAGAATATCTTGAATGTTGTTTTCAATCTAACAGCATTTGGCTATTATTTTTTGAGGCATGCTTCACAATTTGCACAGTTATATTTCAACCTTTAAAACTCTTCTTGATCCTTGTCCTCCTCACTGTGTCGATCATGTATTTGTATTAGACAAACATTTTAGGAGTTAAGTTGAATCATCTCCATTGATAGCTCCTAATTACATAAGACTCTAGGAAATTATTCAAATCACGGACTCGTCTTGTTTGCATAGACAAAGGTGGTGTAGAGGCTCTCCCCATTATATTTCCTCATTAAGCCTCATTCACCAAACATGGGTTGAACACCTAATAATTGCAGGTTGCTATGTTACTCTGTCCTATAAATAGTATCAAATATAATTACATAATCATGTATCAGAAAATATATAATTACATACATCTCACATATTCAAAATAAATTTCTAAAATAAAATAATTATACCAACTTGCTATCAATTACATCTTGTCTAAACAAAGACAAACTACTCATCTTTGTTCAGTGTCTTGTAAATCCTGATAAAAAGAGTTAATCCTTCCGCTTGGGAGAAACAGATACTGAGACATTCATCTTATTCAATAACTTTTTCACAAATGAAGAAAAAATTTTCTTCTCAGCTCTTTGGTTTCTTTTTGTTTCAGAATCTCTGATTTTAGCTGCTTCTTAGGAGTGCTCATAAACAGGAGAAGAAATAAATCTGAGGTCTCAGGAGCAGCAAACAATTGTGGAAAACCATGAGGTAATATTGTCCTTGCAACATTTCCGGCCTACTTTTCAGGACCCAGGGGATGCAGATAAGCATTAGATGCGCGTCCAAAACAAACCACAGAGGTCTGTAAGCCACTGCCCACCCTTGGTATAACTTTCACAAGCAATTAACTGAATAGAATATATTCCTTTTCCATGATTAAAACAACCAGAAAATGAAGCAAGTACCTGGGCGTGTGTCGTCTGACAAGCCACTGTCTTCTTGTAAAAATCCAGGTGGTGCTGCCTTCGTACGATGACCACACTCTGATATGTAAGCCAAAAGACATAAGCAGTGCATTATGGGTAGAGAGTTTATTTTCGTTATTCTTTTGAAATCCTCAGCTGGTATGGAAAACAGATCCTTTGAGCTAGAACAGCAGTTGTGCAGGTAGACTTCCTACTTTGGGAAAAGACCTGGTCTTTAGCTTATGGGAATCAAGCCGAGCAGATGTGAAAAGTTCAACCAAAGGAAGAGCAGATTAAATGCACTTTTGTGGTTGAAAAACCAAAACAGATGTTTTTATTAAACCACAAAAACCTGAACTCACTTAAATAGCACTAGGTGTCTGAATTTTAAATTCGTATTTTAAATAATTAAAGCATTAAAGCCATAAAAACTAGTACGTGCCCTTAAACTCTTAATCTTCAAATTAAGGAGTTTTATATTAATGAAAAAAAACATTAAATCCATCCAGGAACATAGTGTCACTGTCATTTGCTTGTCATCTGAAAAATGAAAGCATCTCAAATTTATAACAAAACTTTTTAGAGAATTTTATTATTTTATTCATAATATTTGAAAGCACATTCATTAAATAATGTCTCAACCTCTTTGCAGAACAATCCTGAAATAGGTAGATTACTGTTACTACAAGGTCAGTAGTGTGAACAGAGGGATAAAGTCAGAGAGAAGAATGGAGACAATGCTAATGATATATGAATCCACAAGCTATTGGCCAATTTACTGGAATACTTTCCCGCTCATGACAACACCTACCATGGGAGACGAGATGATGTGGGAAAGCAAACTCAAGTCACGCAAAGCTGTGCCTACTCATCCATATATAATTTTGCTTTTCCATAGTTCAATGTTAACAGTCCAGTCCTCTACTTCAAACCAAAGGTTGAAAGTCTAAGTTAAGATAATTCAAAAAGAGAGCGAGTGAGAGAGTGGGAGTAAAAGAGAGAGACAGAGACAGAGACAGACAGACACACACACACACACAAAGAGGGGGGGTCTCAAAGTTAGGCAACTTTAATCATTAATCTAGATACAATTTAGACACTGGGCCAAGAGGGATGAATGTAGCTAAGATGGACATTAAGAATGTAGTTTTTCACCTTTATTTTGAAAAATGATTGTTACATGATCTGTGATAATTTAGGAGAGAGCTGGGAGGATGTCAGGCTTCTCTGTCAAGAAAAAGTGAGTATTGGGGGATAGAAGAATCTTTAATGCTTATTCAGTCTCACTGGAAGGATCCTCTTCTCCACTGTGACTTTAAAATTGGGAAATGAATGAGGGTGACTTCCAAATTGTCTGGGAATATTTTTTAAATTGCACATAATTTTCTTTTTATATACACTTTACAAAAGTTCCCTGAGGTTGTCTTGGCTCCCAGCCCTCATTTCCCCGTTCTGCCCTGACCTCCCTGAGAACTACAGTCTTTATTCTATTTTCTTCTTAACACCTCCGTGAGAATGACCACTGCTTCACTTTCACAACCTACAGAATGATCAGACCATTAAATCATCCATGGTTCATGCAAGAATGGAGTGCAACGTGTTGGCTATACACTGAATTCATAACAATTTAGCTACATTGTGTAAAATAAAATGTTATTCAAACAATTCACTTGTTTATTTTTGCTTTTAAAATGTGACTACTAGAATATTAAATTTAGAATGACTTATATGACTTACATTTGTGTATTATAAAATGTTTTTATTGCATAGTTGTATATAGTGGTAAAATAATAAGAATATTTGATTGCTTAGGAAAATAATATGTCTTTATCTTTAGTCAGAACAATTTTGAATATAAATGAATTTCACTTAAAAAATAAGTTGTTGCAAATTATTTTTTTTTTAATTTTGGTTTCTCTAGACAGGGTTTCTCTGTAGCTTTGGAGCCTATCCTGGAACTAGCTCTTGTAGAGCAGGTTGGCCTCGACCTCACAGAGATCTGCCTGCCTCTGCCTCCCGAGTGCTCAGATTAAAGGCGTGCACCACCACCGCCCGGCTGTTGCCAGTTCTTGAATGGCAAGAGTGTTGAACGCCTTGATGATGGTAGAGAATAGAAATGAAACTTCAGCTATGTGAGGGACAGCCCTGCCTGGCTGTGTAAAGAACAGTTAGCTTTAGAGGGGTAAGCCACTGTCTCCAAAAATGTTGCACACATACAAAAATAAAATGAAATAAAGTGAATCTTAAAAGCGATCCTAAAACATATTTTCCCAATGTGAAGCAAACTGTTTCTTGCTAGCCTCTTATTCCCTTCAGACATCCACAGCCCCAGGGCTGTTGCTTTTGGTTCATACTCAATCCATGATCTCCGTTCAATATGAACTTAGTTAGTTTTCTGCTTCAAACTAGTTGGTGTTAGTTTTCTGCTTCAAACTAGTTGGTCTTTGATACCCAAATATACAATGTCATATTTGTTTTCATTTTCAACCTCGATTCTAGATTATTGAGATGTTTGTACATTTACTCTATTTTGCCAAATACGCTATCTTTTAATCCTTTAGCTATTTTCAAATTAAATCTCTCTCTCTTTTTATCTATTTCTGTATCAATTAATACATTTTCAAAACTGAATGAATCTAGAGGACTGTAAGTGTATGTTAGTATATAACTGGTGAGCTTTGTCTCAGCGAAAAATAAACAAATGGTTATAGTTCCTTTTACCTGAGATGAACTTAAAGTATATTATATTATATCCCTTTCAGAATACAAACCAAGAGATAGGAGAACTAAGAGAGGTTGAGAGAAATAGGGAAGACCAAATAAATGCCTCTTGGCTTCAATTCTTGCTGTGCTCTTATTTTTTATGTTGGTTTGAACATTTTGTCAAGCTGAGTGTGTGTCTGGTTTTTAAGGTTTGTTTTTGGATCTTTAATATAGTTACCAAAAGAAGTCAGGCTGCTTGATATGTGTAATTGTTGAGATACAGCTGTAGGAAAAAAAAAATCTCACTCTGCTATTCTTATTGAGGGATGTTAAAAGAATTTCAAGGGCAATTTTGAGTTCAAGTTATTCTTATGCTACAAATAAGCTACGAAAGCTTCAGCAGATACAACTCTTCTTAGCTATAGCTTAACTGCCCAGCAACAGCCAATCACCATTTTATACGTGAGTCTATGATACATAATTTCACATGGGAATCAGGATATATTGTTACTGTGGTATTTATTAATCTCCCAAACCAGAAACTTTCTCACAAAATAAAGTTGTTATTGAAACATGACTTATTACCTGGAATATTTGTTAGCTGGCTGGCTATTTTCTTCTTTTATTTGTGAGCAGAAATTTTGTTTTTTAAGCCACTTAGCTTTGCTGTGCACTTGAGTCCTTTAACAATCGAGCAGGTATTCCTATTGACCTAAACGTTTTAGTGTGGAAGTGGAGGGCTGGGTGAAAGAAATAGAATGTGAGCCCTCTCATTTTGAGAAATATTCACTGTCATGTTTTTCCAACTCCATTCTCCCAGATACTCTTTTCTCATAAAGCAAAGTTCATATAGTTTTCATGACCCAGATGAAGATTCACTACTTTCATTGAGTATTCTCTGAATGATAATATTCTATGCTAAATTTCCCCCTCATGATATATTTATCATTGAATCATTCCTTTTTTAAAAAAAAGTTGCTCTGTAATTATCTGTTTATTCAGTAAATATGTATCAACTTTTTGCCATAGTTCTAGTATATTAGGCCCCATGATAGAACAGTAGCAAAAAAATGGATAAATAAATAAATAAAATAAAAACTACCATAACCTGGTCTATTATCAAGATAGTCCATTTAAAACTGCTGTCCAGTGTAAGCAGGGAATTCCTAGAAGCAAAGGGAAAATACAGATTACTCTCTCTTCAAGCTGGAGTTTCAAGGACCGTTTATGAAGCATCCATGCCTGTCTTCATGCCTGCGGCCTGATTTATGTGCCCTTTTATAGTTCTCCAGGCAATTTAAATATGCAGTGAGAGTTGAGGGCAAATGAACCTTAATCCATCTGGGTGAGGTATGGTTTAGAGGATGTTCACTCATGCCTATCTTCCACACCAGTGGAGTCTACTGGCCTCTTCCCTTTTGCACCAAAGGTAAAAATGTCAAATAAGTCTGAAAAGGTTATGCTTATTTTCTTAATAATAATATTATTATTGATAGGCAGCTAGCAAGTTATAACCCTGAGGATCTTTCCCTCCTTCTGAAATCTTACAAGTCATTTAAAGAAGTAAATATTATGCCTCAGTAACCCTCAGCCTTATTAATGAACATCATGCACTACCAAACCATGCTTAAATATTACCTCCAGGTTTTCTAGTTAAAAAAAATAATAATTTTCTGCATCTAGTTGCATTACCAAAGTAGACAAAAATGAGAAAATTTTGTGGCACCTAAGCATAGGAGATGTAGATAATTTATGTAATCACCCAGAGCTATACCCTAAAAGTTAGCTCAGAGACAATATCGTTAAAGGTATACAGGTTAACTGGAGGATGGAGATTTCATCCTTTTACTATTGTACCTATGTAATTGTCTATTTTCCCAACATACATCATCCTGTCTTTCTAATTTGCTATGTAAAAATACACAAAACTGATAAATAAGCAAGCAAAAACAAAAAGGAAAAAGGAAACTTCTTAACATTTTTTTCTTTTGTCGATGTGTATCACTACTTAAAAGACAGAACTCTTAGGGTGATAGCAATTTAAGATAGGACAGTACAATTCAAAACACACCGAAAAGATAACAGATTTAGTGAAACTGACATATGTTAGTGATTATGCAATCCTTCATTTCCCACAGATTTCTTTTTATAGGAAACTTTGGAAAATCCCAGAAGAACTGACCGAGTCATTTAAACCACAACAGGTTTCTTTCAACATCAAAACCCTGAGTAGGAGTGGGTGAGGAATAATTTAGCTTTTTCGTTTTTCCCTCAAGGACAGGGACAGCCTGGTTCTGACTGTGCAAAGCTGTGGCTTTGCCTCCGATGGACGCCTTCAGAGCAGTGGATCTGACTTCCTTCTCAACCTGAGGAGTCCTAAAAACATCCAAGCCGAGCAAACATATTTTCTCCATGACATGAGAAAGGGCTGCAGAGATCCAAATGAAAACGGACATTTCACTTGAGTGACTGTTCGTATCCCACCTTGGCTTTGCGCCTAATTCAACAGGCACTTAGGTGGCTGAAGAGGGAAATTTTTGTTAAAGTGAATCCAGCTCCGTTGGACACAGAGCCTTTTGACAGGAGGCCGAGTTCCTTGTGCTAGCTGGCAAAACTAGCACATTTCTCTTCCAGTTGTTGTAGGGTTTTGAAAATACCTCATTTCCTGGCAACAGCTTTCTTTCTCCAGGAGATAAAGGAAAGGAGTCTTCCATCTCCACCATAGAACACTTCTATCCTTTCGGAAACTGTTGTTTCAGTCAGGCGGGATGGCTTGAACACTCACTCTGGCTCTCCATGGCCTCTTGACAGCTGGCTGATGACCAAACAGTCTCAGCAAAGGACTCCCTTTTCTGATTGTGGATGTCAGTGGGAGTCTGTGGGCTATCATCAGGAAGTTCATCTTACATGTATGACCATGGGGGCTGTGTGTGTTCAAATATGTGTGTATAAGGTATGGACAGAGTGCCTAGTTTGAAGCTTTCGTACATACTCAACTGATTGAGAAAGTCAGAGCTGAATGAAGGTGGCACTCACTCTTTTGTTGCTCCCTAGGAAGTGCTGTGCAATCTTTAGTGACAGGCAGCCTATTATATTGATGTAGACTGTGTTAATCAGAAATAGACAACCTACCCTGGTGGCAAAATAAATTAACAAAATTGTCCTCGGTGACATTTTAGCAAAGTAAGTTGAGAGCTTTAAGATGTCATATCTATACTTTGGAATTGGTTTTAGGTTTATGTACCACAGAATATAGCTAAGATGCTGAAGTTTAAGACAAGATGTCCTAGTGAGTTTGGGTCAACTTGACACAAACCAGAGTCATTTGAAATGAGGAAAACTCAGTTGAGAAAATACCCATAGCAGATTGGTTTGTAGGGCATTTTCTCCATTAATGATCAATGTAGGAGGGCCCACCAATCTTTCTAGGCAGTCCAGCCTTGATAGGAGGTCCTGGTGCATAAGAAAGCAGAGTGAGCAAGGCATGGGGATTAAGCCATAAGCAGTGTTCTTCCATAGCTTCTGTTTTAGTTTCCACCTTCAGGTTCCTGCCTTAAGTTCCTGCTCTAACTTCCCTCAGTGATGGAGTGGGACTTGTGAGTTTTAAGGTGAAATGGACCCTTTCCTCCCCATGTTGCTTTTAGCCATGGTGTTTCATCATAGCAATAGAAACCTCAGCTAAGACAGAAACTGGTACCAGGTTCATGAGCACAGCATTGCTAAACAGACCTGACCAGGTTTTGGAAAGAGTTGTGGAAGAACATTGGACCTTTGTGCTGGAAAAACCACTGAACATTCAGAGTTTAATAAACTGTTGTAGGAATTTAGAAGCTAATTTGGAGAGTAGTGCAGAGGATGGGGGCCTGGCTGTGAGGTTTCAGATAGAAGTTTGAGAATCCCTTAAAGAGTCTAAGGAACCATCCAATATTTTGACTTAAGAATTACTAAAGTGAACTGGGCAATGGCGGTCTACACATTTAATCCAAGCACTCATGGAAGCAGAGGCAGGCAGATCTCTGTGAGTTCGAGGTCAGTGTGGTCTATAAAGTGAGTTCCAGAACAGTCAGAGATACACAGAGAATCTCTGTCTCAAAAAAAATAATAATTATTGAAGTGAAGCTTTTGCTTTGCTGGGGAAATTGCTACTGATCAGTTGAGACTGAAGAATTAGCTGTAAGATGGCTATCAGATTTAAGGAACAATCTTCCATCAAGAATTTCTTCAGGGTTAGCTCTCAGAGGTTGGAGTGCAGAGGTACCCAAGGTCAGAAGTTGTGCTAGTGGCTGAGTTTGGTCTTGTGTAAAAGACTCGCAGGTGATACTGGCATGAACGTTCATGCAGACCTGCTAAGGCTTGGCACTGTTCCAGGCCAGGAGAGGATGTTAGTGAAGGTGCATCTTGGGTTACAGTAGAAGCTCCAGGACTGAAGGGGTCATGAAGAGAAGTTGAGGCTTGTGACAGTGTCAGGGTCCATGAACATAGTCCAGTAGAGGCTAATTTTGAAGATGCAGCCTAGGAAAAACAGAAACCCTGGCATTTTGGAGATGTTAGCAGCATGGAGCACCACTGAAGAGAGCAGCTGGTGTGGAGTGGGCCGGACCTGAGCCTATGAGAGAAACTGTGCGTTGGTGGTGGCAGAACCAGAGAGGTAGATCGGTCAGGCCTTTTGGGCCTCAGTAGATCTAAGTCCCAGAAATGTCAGTGAGGGCTACACTGTTGGACTTTGTTTTTGCTTTGATTTGAACTTAACTTTGCCCTGGTTCTTTCCTCTTGAAATGAGAAACATGTAACTTAATTTTGATTTTATGTGATCTCACAGTTGAGAGGCTTTGAATGTAAAAGTTTGTATATTTTAAAGAAACTGAGTTCTTAAAGTGCTTTAATTTTTTATTCTATATGTCATTTTCTCATTAGATCTATTCTTTTTTAAATTATTTATTTTATTTTTTTAAAGAAAGCAAATTATCTTTTTTTTTTGAAATTTTACATATCAATCCCAGTTCCCACTCCCTTCCCCCCTCCCATTCCTTCTACCCACACCCCCCATCCATGCCTCAGAGAGGGTAAGGCACATTGTTTTGGGGAAGGTCTAAGACCCTCCCTACTAAATCTAGGCAGAGCAAGATATCAATCCAAAGATAATAGGTTCTCAAAAAGCCAGTACAAGCAGTAGGGATAAATCCTGGTGTCACTGCCAGTGGCCCTGCAGTCTGTCTGAGCAATACAACGGTCACCCATATTCAGAGGGTCTAGTTTGGTCCTATGCTGATTCCTTCCGTATTAGGCTGGAGTTGGTGAGCTCCCATTAGCTCAGGTAAACTGTTTCAGTGGGTGTCCCCATTATGATCTTGACCTCTTTGCTCATATTCTCATTCTTCCCACTCTTCATCTGGACTTTGGGAGCTCAGTCCAGTGCTCCACTGAGGGTCTTGGCCTCTGTTTCCATCTGTTGCTCGATGAAGGTTCTGAGATGAAATTTAAGATAGTCATCAATCTCGCTACAGGGCAAGGCCAGTTTGGGCACCCTCTCCTCTATTGCTTAGGATCTTAGCTGGGGTCATCTTTGTGTACTCCTGGGACTTTCTCTAGTGTCAGGTTTCTTGCTAGTGCCATAGTGGCTCTCTCATTTAAAGTATCTCTTACCTTGCTCTCACCTCTATCCTTCCTCCATCTTGACTATCCTCTTCCCTCAAGTTCTCCTTCCCTCCCCTTCTGCCCTCCTCTTCCCCTTCCATGCACCCTTCTCCCCCTACTCCCATGTTCTCAATTTTGTCAGGCGATCTTACCAGTAGCACAGACACTGAGAGCAACAATAAATAAATGGGACCTTCTGAAACTGAGAAGCTTCTGTAAAGCAAAGGACACAGTCAATAAGACAAAAAGGCAGCTTACTGAATAGGAACTTCATCAGTCATCAACACCACTTCAGACAGATGACTGATCTTCAAAATATATAAAAATTCTGTTGTAGAAAGGGGGCTGCTTGTTGGTTTTCAGTCACTTAGCCCTGAAATAATCACACAGAAACTGTATTAATGAAATCACTGCTTGGCCCATTAGCTCTAGCTTCTTATTGGCTAACTTTTACATTTTAATTCAACCCATTTCTATTAATCTGTGTAGAGCTCAAGAAATTAGACATCAAAATTCCAAATAATCTAGTTAAAAATGGAGTACAAAACTAAACAGAGAATTTTCAACAGAAGAATCTCAAATGGCTAAAAGACATTTAAGAAAATGATGAACATCCTTAGCCATCAGAGAAATGCAAATCAAAACGACTATGAGATACCATCTTACACCAGTCAGAATTGTTAAGATCAAAAACACCAATGATAGCTTATGCTGGAGAGGATGTGGAGTAAGGGGAACACTCCTCTGTTTTTGGTGGGAATGCAAACTTGTAAACTCACTCTAAAATCAGTATAGCAATTTATCAGAAAATTGAGAACCAACCTACCTCAGGACCCAGCAATACCACTCTTGGGCATATACCCAAAGGATGCTCAATCATACTACAAGAATATTTGCTCAACTATGTTCATAGCAGCATTATTTATAATAACCAGAACCTGGAGACAAGCCAGATGTCCCTCAATCAAAGAAGGGATAAAGAAAATATGGTACATTTACACAATGAAGTACTACGCAGAGGTATAAAAAAATGACATCTCGTAATTTGCGTGCAAATGGATGGAACTAGAAAAAAAACATCCTGAGTGAGGTAACCCAGACCCAGAAATATGAAGATGGTATGTATTCACTCATAAGTGGATACTAGTTGTAAAGCAAAGGATAATGAGCCTATAGTCCATGACCCTAGAGAAGCTAGGTAACAAGGTGAACCCTAAGAAATATATATATATAGATCCATCTATGTGTCTTTTATATCATGTACCTTGATCTCATTCATTTTCTATCCCTTTGCATCCATTCTCCACCCTGTACTCTACCCAAATAAAACAAAATTTAATAGAAAAAAGGGAAAAATAAAAAGGGAGAAATTAAAAGTCTCAACATGGAGACTGCAGTGTGACACAGTGAGTCATGCTGTAAACCATTTTGTCCATATATCTTTACTAGAAAGTGTTCATTGTAAAAAGTCATTTGTCTGGTTTAGGTCTCTGATTTCTCGTACACTATTAATGCTGAGCCCTCACTAGGACTCTACCTGGGACTCTACCTGTTGTTGTCCTGTGTTGTGAAGATCCTGTAGTTTTGGGTCTGTGGGTCAGATTCCTTTACATGCTCCATCAGTTCATAAGTAGAGTGGATGTTGGGGCAGGCCAAGTCATAATCTTGCGTCTGGGCCTGGGCTGCTATGGGGTTATTCCATCAGATAAAAAATGGTGACATCTCTCTCACGTTTACAACTTCAGGTTGGCTCATCCCTAGCTGCACTAATAGGGTTGGCTTAACTGCTCTTATGACCAAAGGACCAGCTCTCCCACCTGCCCTGGGAATTGATGGGGGCAACTCTCCCCTGCCCATGCCACCACAAGGCAGATAGGAAATGGGGACAGCTCTCCCATGCTCACAACTTTGAGTATGACTTGATGACACCTGTGCTAACAGGGTTGGCTCTATTGTACTTCCCTGGTGAGGTGCAGGGCCTGCTCTCCTGAGTGTTGTAGCTGGTGGGTGTCAGATATGGCTTTCCCACCCTTATGACTGCAAAGTCAGCTCTCCCTTCTGGCCCAGGCATAGAAAGGTAGTGGGAGAGAGAATCATTCTCCTGTCTTTGACACCAGAAGACAGATGAGGAATGGGGGCATCTCTCCCATAATGACAACTTTGGGGCTGTCTCACCCACTTATAGGGTTGGCTCTAGCGTGTTGCCTTGGAGAGGTGCAGGGCCTGCTCTCCTAAGTGTTGCAGCGGGAGGTCAGGAACAGCTCTCCTGCTCTTCTGAACACAGGGCCAGCTCTCCTACTTGCCTCAGGCATTGGTGGGCAGTATGGGGTTGGAGGAGTGTTTGAATTTTTAAAGACTGTGGAACTTTTAAAAGTTGGGATGCTCTTTATGTTTGATACTGATGTTAATATGAGACCATGGAGATAAATAAGAAATGAAATGCTATGGTTTGACATTAATATGTTTGATGAGGGATAAAATGTCCTAGGTAGTTTTTTGCTAACTTGATACAGGTTAAAGTTATTTGAGAAAAGGAAATTCAACTAAAAGAATGCCCATAGCAGACTCATTTGTGGACAAACCAGTGGGGCATTTTATTGAATAATGATTGATGTGGAAGGACCCCTCATTACGCATGGTGGCATGCTTTGGCAGGTGGGCTGGG
This sequence comes from Ondatra zibethicus, assembly GCA_004026605.1. Taxonomy (NCBI): domain Eukaryota; kingdom Metazoa; phylum Chordata; class Mammalia; order Rodentia; family Cricetidae; genus Ondatra; species Ondatra zibethicus. The sequence continues at coordinate 8,041 of PVIU01021194.1, read as the reverse complement.
GGCATATGAAAGAACAGGCTGAGCAAGCCAGGGGGATAAAGCCATATGTAATGTTCATCCATGGCTTCTGCTTCAGTTTCTGTCTCCAGGTTTCTACCTTGAGTTCCTTCCATGACTTTCCTCAATTATAGATATGACCTGAGAGTCTTATCTATCTAACTGAAGTTAATTCTTTCTTCCCCAAATCTCTTTAGTCCTAGTGTTTTATTACAGTAATAGAAACCACAACTCAGACACAAGATAGAAAAATCATAGGCAGGACAGAGGACTAAGAGACTTCCCAACTTTTTTTTTTACTTTCTTGTCAAGGTTATTATTTTTTATTGATTTTTATTGAGTTCTACATTTTTCTCTGCTCCTCTCCCTGCATCTTCCCTCCCCTTCAACCCTCTCTCAAGGTCCCCATGCTCCTAATTTATTCAGGAGATCTTGTCTTTTTCTACTTCCCATGAGGATTAGATCTATGTATGTCTCTCTTAGGGTCCTCATTGTTGTCTAAGTTCTCTGAGATTGTGATTTGTGGGCTTGATTTCTTTTCTTTATGTTAAACAAAACACTTATGAGTGAGTACATGTGATAATTGTCTTTCGGGTCTGGGTTACCTCACTCAAAATGATGTTTTCTAGCTTCATCCATTTGCCTGCACAATTCAAGATGTCCTTATTTTTTTCTGCTATGTAATACTCCATTGTATAAATGTACCACATTTTCATTATCAATTATTCAGTTGAGGGGCATTTAGGTTGTTTCCAGGTTCTGGCTATCACAAATGATGCTGTTAGGAACATAGTTGAGCACATGTCCTTGCAGCACGATTGAGCATCCTTTGCATATATACCCAAAAGTGGTATTACTGGGTCCTGAGGAAGGTCGTTTCCAAATTTTCTGAGAAATAACCACACTGATAACCAAAGGGGTTGTACCAGCTTGCATTCCCACCAGCAATGCAGGAGTATTCCCTTTATCCCACAACCTTTCCAGCATAAGTTGTCATTAGGGTTTTTGATCTTGGCCATTCTTTCAAATAGTCAGAACAAGTCTTAGGCCAAAGCCTGATTCGATTCAATGATTTTACTAAATTATTGATGTTATCCTTTCTTTGTTTATGTCTATGTAATTGATTTGATATACACTGTATTATGAGGATGCCATATTGGGGTGTGTCAAACCACTTTATATAGAAGCTTTGGGGTAGGGAGGGCTGTTTTTTGTCAGGCATATCTCCCTGCTTGTCTTGTTACTAAAAAAGTTGTTTGCACATTTATCCAATGGAAACCAGACTCTTATCTGTGCTGCCTACCTGGTCTTATGAGTTCAAAATACTGAGATGACATTAGCAGTGGTCATAGAGTTTTTGAGACTATGTCTGGCCTGCGTGGATATACAGGAAGAGTTCTTGTTTTCATCTTGTTGCTGTTTGTGCATCAGACTTTACCATGGGTGGCTGAATTTAAAACTACTTAAAATGATGCTGTTGTTAGAGGTTTCTGTCCCACTCATTCCCACAGCCATTCAGTCCCAAAGAAACACAGAGGTCTACATTAATTTTAAACTGGTTGGCCTATTAGCTTAGGCTTTCTTATTAACTAACTCTTACATCTTACATTAACTCTTAATTCTTGTCTGTGTTAGCCACGTAGCTTGGTACCTTTATCAGTGAGGGATTCTCTTCTTGCTTCCTCTGTGTCTGGTTAATGACTGCAGACTGAGTCTTTTATTTTCCCAGAATTCTTTTGTTCTGGTTACCCTGCCTATTCTTCCTGCCTGGCTACTGGCCAATCAATATTTTATTAAACCAATACAAGTGACAAATCTTTACAGGGTACAAGACCATTGGCCCACTGCAAGTTGCAAGGAAAATAAAACAACAAAATGATTTTCAATGCAGTGCACAGGGTTTCTTTCATAGGATATTCTTCTGTGCCCAGTGTAAAACGTGGTAAAAATTAAATAAATATTTGTTGGCTGAATTAATAAATGCATAATGCTTTTGGAAGACTTTCTTAATGGTATAGAATTATATATTATTAGAATTGGTAGTTATATTTAAATAATTCATGTGGATAGTTCCTTAAATGGTATGATAAAATGAGAGCTGTTGAAGCATAAGAATAGATTTATTATCTTTTAAACTCTTCTTCCAACGAGTAAATCTCATATTGCAAATATTAACTGTGACAATGTCATACAATATCTACCTGGTATCACAGCCTCCTCAGAATTCAGACAGTGAACATTTATAATCCTAAGTAGGAACTATTTAAGGTAATGAGTTCTGAATAATGTTTATTAACTATATTTTAATGATCCATCCTTTTTATTAAAAACATTAAAATCTTTTAGGAGTCACTTCATAAATGTGGCTTTAATTTTTTTACTATATTCATGGGCCACTGCTTTCTTAAGAAAAGAGATTAAGTGATGCAGGTTTAGAGAAACAAATTACTGTGCTAATCTCCTGGTGTTTCTCTTTTTGATATGACCATTGATGCCTAATCAGAGCAGTGCGGATCTCATTGCAGTAGGCTTTTCATTACAGTGCTACTGAATTATTTGCTAGGGATTGGAAATTTGGTGCTAAAGGGAGAAAACCCAGAAATAGACCAACTCTTCGAAAGTATTTTAGAAAATCAACAGAGAGACAACATGGTGTTACACAGAGGCAGCCTTTGTAGGCATATTCTCAGAATTCCCAAGTTATAGACTTGTATTTCTCTGTGGCATGCACTGTCGAATAGCCAGGAACAACATGGCTATCCTAGTCTAGAGTACAAATGTGTTTAGTTGAACCTTGAAGATTTCTCCAAAGTTAAGTGGCATTACTTGGGCAGGTTTCTGGCTTCACTTGATAAGGTGGGATCTAGTAAAGCTCACATTCCTGTCTCTTGTGGTGATAATCTGCTTGTGCTGGGTAGTGCTGTTTTCTTAGGTGAGGCAGGTACAATTTCAATTAGCCATGCTCTGCTGCTGTTCCAGGTTCCTTCACACACCTCTCTACACATTGCTTACATGGTCAGCATAGATCTCTGTCTTTTGTAACCTTTTGTTACAGCAATGAAGCCCTTACTGATGCTTCCTTCTGCTACAAGGATGTTTTATAACCTGTCTCAACATTTGATCCTACAATGTGCTAGAAAATATAATAAAGTCTCAATGGGTTTCCAAAAATATTTCTGAATTCTAACTATAACAACCTACATGCATTTGATCTCTTTTGTTTTTAAGGAAATATGACAAGGCCTCCAAATCAGGTTTTGTAGCTACAGTCTTTGTTGCTTTTCCTATATTTTAATCTCTTGGTGCACTTACTATTTCCAAGAGTTTTCCTCTGTCACTGTGCAGCTGTCTGTAAGTCATATTGAATACCTCACACAGCTTCTGTATGAATGTTGTTTCTTAATGTCACGGAGCCTGGCCAAGTGCTAGTAGCCAGTAGATATGTTACTGTTTCCAGTACTTACGACTTTTGTGCTCTTTACCATTTATAATTAGACAATTTTTTAAAGAAAAAATTGGAAATCATTTATTGAATTAAAATGGGATTCATATTACATATAATAAGTCAAATATTTCCTCATTCGTGCATTTAGGAGGAATTATTTCCAATAAATACCAACATAAAAACGTGTTTGCCTCAAATTTCTATTGCTGTATATGTTCTTACTCCACTGAGCCAATATTTTCCTCTTTCAGTCTCTCTATTAACTTTAATTAGACTCATGAGTTTGCTAGCCAGGTGGGTTTTCCCTAAACACTCACAACTAGGCTTTCTAGGCTAGCAATAGAATTCAGTTAAGCTGCAATTTTGAGGCAGAATCAAACATTATAAGATGTGGAAGGTTCCAGGGCCACCACAACTCATTTTATACACCAAGGACTTTAGCAGACAGCACTTTAGCAAGCCAGGCTAGGCATGTTTTAGGGACTACTATGGATCCATTTTCAAAAGCAATATTGGTTATGATTCCACAGCTGGAAGATCTCTGAGGAAATGTCCATTTGCGTGAAAACATGCTAGGTCCATATGCTATAAGGAATACCATCCTGAGTGACCCATTCTCTGTTTTACTGTGACGTATCAGCAACACAGAAATTTGCAATTGTATTGTCATAATAATAGACTAGTAAGTTTAGTCCAATTTGACACTTGGTTTTGTTTTGTATCTTCTAGGAAGTATAAACCTGCCCACATCATGTGTATCCTTTAGGGTATTAACATGCATCTCTTCTGTAGTTCTCTTATGAAGTCCTTAAAAAGGTACAGAACAAAGCTGAAAATCTTCCCTCTATCCTACGGGGCATTAGATCAGCTCAGGTACTGGCTGCTGGTTTAATAAAAGGATAGGATTTCCATTTACTTCAGGCAGGCTTAATGTATTGTTCTCGGAGTGAGACAGTCAGAATGAGTCAGGAGCCAAAAGAATACACTTTATAGACACAAATAATCGTAAATTCCGAATGTCACCTTTAGGCAGAGGCATTTTTATTATTGTTAGTGGAGCTGCTGAGTAGGTTTGATGTTTTATTCTCTGGAGGACTCAATGTTCCTGAGTCCTGGAGCCCTGTCTTTATCAGGCTCACAAGGAGGGAGCCCAGCCAAACTTGCTTCCTATACTTCTCTATGATTGATAGCAGATGGCATGCTTTAAAATAAACCTATCCATTAGCAGTCCTCAGTGTTTTTACTCAAGGCATTTACAACTGTCTCAAGCAGGAAACACATTCACTCCACAAGCAAGCTTCAGTCCACAACAGCTGTACAGGTGCAAATCTCTCATTAACTCTTAAACAGTGGTGAAATAAACAACGGCTCTCTCTTACCCTGTGTAGAGGTGTATACTGCAAAGCTCTTGCGGATTCACTCTCCTCCACAACCGAGGAGTTTCATCAAAACACAACTATATTATGCACAATTATAGTATGATTGTCCTCAGAATGTAGGTGTCATGTGGATATTGTAGTTTAAAGGTTTGTGTCTATGCACACAAATTTAGTAGTACAGTACCAGTATCACAGGACTATTTCTGAAGGCTTAAAAAAGAAAAGACTTAGAAAATGTCCCTGGCAGTTCTCAGGTGCCTGGTTTCCTGTGCCTAAACTTGATGTGTCCTGAGATGTTGGATTTAAGCTAACAGCTTAATTTTAGACAGAGCATTGAATTCTTATCCTATTGATAGATGATGTCATTTTTATAATTATCTTTAATTCATGTTTTATCTAGGGGAAAAAAGTGGACTCTGGATTTTGGCATGTGTTCAAGGGAGGAAAGAAATCCTGTAGTTTAATCAGTAATCACTATTGACTTTCTTTTAAATGTTGTTCTAGGAAGCTACTAAAATGAGGTTCTTCAATCTTACCAAAAAGCTTGAAGAAACTATTAATGTCCTGGGTTTTACAAATGAGAACACCACTGTGCTCTCTTTGTTATGATATAAAATGGTGCCTTAACCAAGGAGTTTTTATGTCCATGATACTTTGATGGCTTTCTGTCTCAAAATCTTCATTTCTTAGTTTAGAATCTAAGTTTGGGCCCACAATTGTACCTGCCTAATATCACTACTGTGATGATAGAGAAATATAGTGTCTGCATAGTGCTTAGACCTGCACCTGAACACAGTAAGTTGACGTAGCTTTAATTTTTAGAGCTGCTGTCATCATCACTAGTAAATCTATTAGAGTGACACATTAAACACCTGAGTTTGATTGGTCCTCTCTGCTTTCCCTCTATGTCTGGGACTCTATGCTTTGAAAATGTTTTAGTGTCCAAGCAAATCAATTCATTTGTTTTTATTTCACACTTTATTAAGTAGATGCATGCAGACGTGCCAATCAGAGGCACTCAACGGTGTGAGGTAATACCGGTTTTCTCTTGAAATTGTTAAGACTATGCCCTGAAGCAAAGTAATTTACACTTTACCTTCAGCAGCTTTATTATTGGTGAGTGTGTTATTCCCTTAGGCCTTCTGAATAATGAAAGTGGTTAATGGAGCCCTCATTACAACCTTCCATGGGTCCCCATGGGCCCACGCTGCCATGATAGGTGAACCTGAGCCAAAATATCTCTTCAGTGGGCATCTGGAAAGGCGAAGCAGTAAAAGACATAAAATATGCCCCATGACTACCCTATCTCACGGTATTTTCAAAGAGGATAGTCATGTTAAACAGAAGACTACCATTGACTTTCTTGGGAACAATATAGATGGTTCTGGGAAACACAAAGGAAGGATACAAGTATGTACACAGTCCTTTCTAAAACCATCTGTATGGGTCTCAAGAGTCATGTGTTTGGGGAAATAATTCTGTGTTCTCTTTCGCTTTTGTGCTCTCTCTCTCCTATCCAGTTTTGTTTATTGTTACTTTTTCTTTCTGTTTTTTGCTTGTTTGTCTTTTTGACTCTGAATCTCACTATGTGGCTGAGCTGGCATTTAACTCAGGGTCCTCTTGAGTAGCAGATTACGGAGGCAAGCACCACCATATCCAGTGACGTGAATGCTTTTTTCTGTTTTTGAGAATTCGTTCAAATAAGTTTTAGACACAAGGTAAAGGAAGAAAAATGGCTAGAACAACAAAGGGATATCTAAGTGAAAAAAATATCCTCTTTCAGGAATAGGATATTTTTTATTGATATAGATACAAGATATCAGATGATAGTACTAGTAGTGACCTATGGTGGCCAGAAACATTTTATTTGGATTTCTGAGACGTAAATTCATATTTGGTATCATTATAGAGGGTAATGCCATGCTGAATGGATATTCCATAGCTCTTATTGTAAGCTTCAAGGGCATATGGCTCAGAACCTGAGATTTCTCAAGGGCATTCTAGTATACAGCTTTAAAGGAGGTTGGTGCATTAATGGTTCCTCCACACTTCATTACTAGTTTTAGTATCACAGTAAATGGGATTAAGTTGGGTAGATTTATAAACTCTAAACAGAGAGAGAAAAATATCCAAGGAAGGAACATTAGGATAAGAAGTGGACGTGTAACCATAAGTATTCTGCAGAACGGAATTATTTTGGTAAGAAATAATTCATTTTTTCAGACAGATATTATGAGCTTGAACAATTTAAGAAGATGCTTACTCATTAAAATTTGGTAGAATAAATTGATTCATGCTAAGATTGTATTATCATCAAAGTAAGCTATGAATTCGTTACATCTATTAGATAGGCAGCCTCTTATTTTATTCAATTCCAGATAATCAGCCGTTGGAACATAATGGTGAAAAGAAACAGTGGTGAACTGAGCATCCATTTACCTGCTTTCAACAGGAGAAATGATTCAGTATCTTCTTCCTTTTGAATGAGAACTACAGGTCTTTATTCTTCAATGGAAGGCAGAGTATGAAAATCAAGGCTGGAGCTAGTGGAGTCTGCTTCTTTCCTGCCTCCTCCCCTGGCATGACAGGTAGCAATAACGGATTACAGAGTCTTTGTCCCGTGCCAGAGTGAGGCCTCTGCAGTCTCAGTGCAATGATCTAGGCAGCTTTCCTGTCAAACTCATTTTACACAGTGAACTTGAAAGGCGATTTGGCTAGCCCTGGTAGTCCTCGATGGTCACTAGCATTCAAATGTACTGGATCAATAAAGTTTCTACCATTTGGTAGATACCTAGATTCAGCTAGACATGTGGTAAATGCAGAAATAAAGAATTCATACTTTGGTAAGTGCACTGGCTGGTTTTGTGTGTCAACTCGACGCAAGCCAGAGTCATTAGAGAAGGAGCCTCAGTTGAGGAATAGCCTCCATGAAATCCAGCTGTAAATCATTTTCTTACCTAGTGATCAATGGGGAAGAGCCCAGCCCATAGCGGGTGGTGCCATTCTTGGCTTGGTGGTCCTGTCTTCTATAGGAAAGCAGGCTGGGCAAGCCATGGGGAGCAAAGAAGTAAGCAGCACCCCCCGCATGGCCTCTGCATCAGTTCCTGCCTCTAGTATCCTGAACTGTTTGAGTTCCTGTCCTGACTTTCTTCAGTGATGAACAGCAATATGGAAGTTTAAGTCAAATAAACCCTTTCTTCCCCAAGTTGCTTTTTGGTCA